>CM031935.1:23330988-23460021 GCA_018703725.1 Brassica juncea
TGCAAGGAGGCTGCTTTCAGCTTTGATGAAGATTGTCTTGAGGCTTTCAAGAAGATAAAGGGTGACCTTGTTAGTGCTCCCATTGTTCAGCCACCTGATTGGGATCTCCCCTTTGAGATAATGTGTGATGCTAGTGATTTTGCTGTTGGGGCTGTCCTGGGGCAGAAGAAGGATGGCAAAACTCATGTGATTTATTATGCTAGCCAAACCTTGAATGATGCACAGATGAAGTATGCCACAACAGAGAAAGAGATGCTGGCCATTGTCTTCGCCTTTGAAAAATTCAGAAGCTACCTGGTGGGTTCTAAGGTCATTGTGTATACTGATCATGCAGCTTTGAGACACCTCCTAGCAAAGAAGGATACCAAGCCAAGACTACTAAGGTGGATCCTTTTGCTTCAAGAATTTGACTTGGAGATTAGAGACAAGCCAGGGATTGAGAATGGAGTTGCTGATCACTTGTCCAGGTTGAGAATTGAAGGTGGAATCCCTATTGATGAGAGCCTCAGAGAAGAGCATGTCTTAGCCATCATGTCAGTGGTAGCAGTCATTGAGACTGGAATAAAGATTGAAGAGGTTAAGGCAGCTGAAGAGAACGGACCTTGGTATGCTGATTTGGTTAACTACTTAGCCACTGGAAAAGAACCATTGGGGCTTGCAGGGTATGAGAAGAAGAAGTTCTACAAAGATTTGAAGAGATACTATTGGGATGAACCATACCTCTACACCCTATGCAAGGATCAGATTTATAGAAGAGTGGTGGCTGAAGAAGAAGTTGAAGGAATCCTCTCACATTGCCATGGATCTTCCTATGGAGGCCATTTTGCTCCATTCAAGACTGTCTCAAAGGTGTTACAAGCTGGATTTTGGTGGCCACACATGTTCAGGGACTCACAAGACTTCATTTCAAGATGTGACTCTTGCCAAAGGAGTGGGAACATTACTAAAAGGAATGAGATGCCTCAAAACCCAATCCTTGAAGTGGAAGTGTTTGATGTTTGGGGGATTGATTTCATGTGACCCTTCCCCTCTTCCTATGGCAACAAATACATCTTGGTGGCTGTGGACTATGTATCAAAGTGGGTGGAAGCAATAGCAAGTCCTACAAATGATTCAAGAGTAGTGGTCAAAATGTTCAAGAGCACTATTTTCCCAAGATTTGGAGTTCCAAGAGTGGTCATAAGTGATGGAGGTTCACACTTCATCAACAAGGTATTTGAGAGTCTTCTCAAGAGGAATGGAGTAAAGCACAAGGTTGCAACACCCTATCACCCTCAAACTAGTGGCCAAGTGGAAGTCTCCAACAAGCAAATCAAGGGGATCTTGGAAAAGGTTGTAGGAACCAAGAGGAAGGATTGGTCAGCCAAGCTTGATGATGCTCTTTGGACATATAGAACAGCATTCAAGACTCCTCTAGGCACCACTCCCTTCAACATTGTCTATGGAAAGTCTTGCCACCTGCCAGTTGAGCTTGAATACAAGGCATTGTGGGCTGTGAAGCTTCTAAACTTTGACATCAAGTGTGCAAAGGAGAAGAGACTTCTTCAACTCAATGAGCTGGATGAGATAAGGATGGATGCCTTTGAGAACTCAAGGATCTACAAGGAAAAGACAAAGGCCTTCCATGACAGGCACATCCTCAAGAGAGAGTTCAAGGCAGGAGATCAAGTGCTTCTTTACAACTCTAGACTGGAGTTATTTCCAGGAAAGCTAAAGTCAAGGTGGTCTGGTCCATTTGTGATCAAAGAAGTGAGACCCTATGGAGCCATTGTGCTTTGGAACAAGGATGGTGGAGACTTCACAGTGAATGGCCAAAGACTCAAGGAATACATGGCCACAGTACCAAAGGAGGATGGGACATCAACCCCACTCTCTGATGCTCCCCTTGCCTAACCTCAAAGGAGGCAAAGTCAAGCTAGTGACTTTAAACAAGCTCACTTGGGAGGAAGTCCCATGGTTATCCTTGTAAATATGCATTAGGATTTGTTCTTTTTCAAATAAGCCACTTAGTGAATGGTGATAACTTGGGGATGGGTGCATAAAGCTTTGAGAAGAGGTTGAATAAAAAAAAAAATGGTTGGAGGTTTGGACCGGGTAGGGTGGACCGGGGTCGCCTACCCGGACGTGCAGCATGCTGATCATCGGACCAGGGTGCGGTGTCCGGGTGGAAACACCCGGTCGTGAAGAAGACGAGAGGAACGGACCGGGACGGTACGTCCGGGTAAAGGTACCCGGTCGCGAGTGAAGTGAACGAACGGACCGGGAAGCATCATCCGGGTAGCAGCACCCGGTCGTGGAGGCAGCAGGACGGACCGGGGACGTCCGTCCGGGGTGAGCTACCCGGTCGGGATTCACTACCCTGCACGACCCGCGCCTCGACCCAGACCCGTATCCGCGACCCAGGTAAGGTTTCTCTTCCTTTTCAAGCCCAAACCCGACCTACCCTGACCCGAACACCCATTAACCCGACCCAGAAACCTCTTAAAACCCTAAGCCACCCTCTCTCTCCTCATTTCATCTTCTTCCTCACATCATAATCCTCTCTAGCCTCCAAGAACACAAATCCACTTAACTTTGCCAAATCTCAACCAAATCACAAATTTCTTTTTCCCACATCCACTCCTTCCTTCCCTAGCTCTAATTCCTTGAATCTTTTCATCTTTATCCTTCATCCAAAGCAAGGTATGGTATCTCTAAGTTCAAATTCGTAACTCTCATGAACCCTACAAATTTGAACTTGAAATTTGAGCCTTTTCTTGCTAGATTCTTGTAAATTAGACTAGGGAATGCTCATATATCATGCTGGGTAGTTGATTTCATGGTGGAATTGAGATTAATTTGAACTTTGAAAAATTAGGGTTCATGAGATTTGGGGGTTTTTCATAAAGTGCTTGTTTAGGGTTGTTCTTGGGTTAGATTGGATGCTAGGTTGATGGAGAACTTCAATTTAGGCCATTTTAAGCTTGATTGTGCTAAATTGAGTGGTTTTGATTCTTAGAGATTCTTTTTGCTCATTAAAAAAAAAAAAAATTTTGAGCATGAAAATTTTCTAAGTTGTTCTAAAGCCTTTTGCTTAAAAAGTTATTTCTTGTGAGCATTTGATCATTGGAGTTGTAATTCGTATGCTTTTGATCATTTTCCTAATATTGAAAGCTTTTTCCTTCTCAAGCTTACTCTTTTCCAAGGTCTAAAGTTTCAGGTACCAATGGGGCGAAAGAATGAAGCTGATCTTGAAGTTGAGAAGAAAGAGCGTGCAGCAAGACACACTGCTCAGTTTGGAAAATCCTTGGGTTCACAGCCTGGTTCAGAGGAAGATCGCCGCCAGCAAGCCTTGGCTCTTCTAAGGAAGAAGGCACAATCCAGGAAAGAAGGGAAGAGAGTTGTGGTCGATAAGAGTGTGGCTGAAAGTGCTCACAAGCAAGCCAAGAAAGATGGGAAGAAAGTTGTTGCTGATAAGAGTGTGGCTGATGGTGCTCACAAGAAAGCCAAAAGGGATGGAAAGAGATTAGCTGTTGGAGACAATGGGGCTGATGGTACTCACATACAGGCTCCTCCAAAGAGAGCTAAGGCACCAAGAAATTCTGGTGTGGGAGCTATTGTGATTGAAAAGACAAGCAACAAAGGTGATCATACCCTTGCTCACACTATGAGGGTTATGACTCCACCTAGGAGAACACCAGACCCTGTGCAAGACGTTGTAGAGAGCCTTAACCAGCACAACAAAGAAGAGAAGTTGGCAAGGGCAAGGGCAAAGAAGCAAGGCAAGAAACCAATGATTGCAGAAAATGAAGGTGAAGAGGATGAGATATCTTCTAGTGATGAGCCTGCTGATCCTAAATCAAAGTATGACAAGAGGGATAGGTCCAAGACACCTACTGAAGATGAGCTGCTAGACTTTTTGAGGAATGGTATTGCTTGGGTCCCCACAAGATTTGTTCATAAGATGATTTTGCAAGAGCTGTACCTTGATGATGATGTTGAAGAAATGCTTCAGCACATGAAGGTGGGCAGCCTCTACTCAGCAGCTTACCCCACTCACAAAGAAGTCTCTTGCCAATTCTTGGCTATACTAAAAGCAACTTTTCACACTTCCAAGCATGCACAGCAAGGATGGGGAGAAATCAAATTCAAGATTGAGGGTGAGGTGTACTCCATGTCTTTCAAAGAGATTAGTGAAGTTCTTGACCTTGAGGATCAGAAAAACCCTTCACTTCCAACACTCAAGACAGCCCCTAAGGAGAAGACCATTGCTGAATCAATGTGGACCTTGTTGACAGGACAAGGAAAAGGGGGCCACAAGAAGGAGAAGAATGGAGCTATTAGGCATCCCACTATGCGCTACCTCCACAGGTTGCTTAACCACACCCTTTTCCAGAAGAAGGAAGTCGGGAATGTTGCTGGAGACGAGTTGAGATTTCTTCACCAAACCGCCCGCCACTTTGTTTCCTCTCCCCAGCTCCCTAGTGTCCCGGATGATTTCTACTCAGAGTTTGGTATGGTCGGTTTCCTTGTACAGCGCCTCATGCACTACAAGAGCTGGGCTTGGACAAACCGTGACTCCGAGCCTCAGATTGGTATTGGTGGCTGGATAACACCATTAATAGCTTACCAAGGGATTGATTTGGGTGAAGATGGAGTAAGTCCTACTTTCTTGGATGGAGCTTACCTGAGGAAGGCTCAATTTCTAAGTGGACGGTTTAATGGAAAATGTGTTTACTCTTACTCAAGGGGTGGCAAGAAGGCTGAGCTACTGCTTCCTAGCCCACACCTCACTTCCTTGAGCACTTCAGGAGATATCAGTTTTGACATCAGTGAGGAACACCTCCTTAGGAGTCATGGACCTCTTTGCCCAATTACCCTGCCTATGGGTGATAAGGCGGTAAGAAAGCACTATGCTTATGAGGAGGAGTACACCAGAAGCACCACTGCTCATATCTTTGGCCCTCCTCGTTACAAGCTTGAGCATTGCACAAGTGTCCTGCCCCTTGGACCCCTACGCTAGGCTCATGACCACATTAGAATCCTCCAGAGGTGGAACAAGGCTCAAGATAGGACCATTTTCAAGCTCACCAACAAGTGCAAAGAGCTGAAAAGGACTGTAAAGAGGCAAGCTGAAGTTTCAGCCCGGTTATTGAAGAAAGTGGCTGATGTTCTAGCTAGGGGGGCTGTAGCTGGCTGCAAGGCTGAGGACTTTGATCTTGATGCTCTCAATGCACCCCCTCCTCAGCCACTTATTTACCCCTCTGCACCACAATCCAGCAAGCAAGCTCTCCGCCGTTTGAGGAACCCTTACATCGCCCCATCCGAGTCCGGAAACAAGTCACCATCCCTAAGCACCACTGCTGATGAAGATGACTCCGAGAGAGAGGCATCAGCCTCATCCCATGCTCCATAGAGGTACTCCAACACCCTATCATTGTATATACCATTCATCATTTCATTTAGTTTTATTTTTCTTTCTTTGTGCCCTTCTCCACATTTAACAAACACAGAGACTGTGTGAATTAAGTGTGGGGGAGGTGCCAAGTTGCTGATCATCTTGTGTTTTATGTCATAAGCATGCATTTGTAGATAGTTATTGCATAGAAAAGCCAAAAAAATTTTGAAAAGCAAAAAAAGAATCATTTAGTTGCATTAGGATTGAGTCTAGATCATTCACTTGCATAAAAAAAAGAGAAAAATCATCATATTGGTTGCATCATGCATAAGGGGACAAGGATGATAGTTGCCTTGAAAAGATGCTCATGCTAAGTTCTTAAAGTGATACCCTTTATAAGCATAGTAAGTAGCTTGAGCAATCTTAGGATAACTTGTAAACTTTTTGCCTTGAAATCTCTTCCTAAAGCTTATTTGATTGATTGATGCTATCTCTTTGAAGTTTGCTCCTGTCATATTTAGACTCTAAGTCTCTTGCTCATGGTCCCTTGTGTACTAAGCCATGGATAAAACACTTGAGTTGTCCCTCCCATTCTTGCTGTATCTGTTTGGACAAGCTCAAGTGGCACTCCACACCCTAAAACCCTTACCTCCTTTCAAGCTTTCATTATTTGTTGAGTGAGGCCTTCTTTGGAAAGCTTTACATGTGCATAATGTTGAGAGTATTGGGAACGACAATGCTTGGTCTCCATTTTAGCTAGATTAGACACTCATAATGTCTAGCTTCTAGGATGGGGGTGAGTGTTGTATGGTATGATCTTGGGAAAGTGAAAGTTTTATGAAAGAAAAGGTTGACTCATGAGACTCTAGTGTTATAAGTGATTAAGTCTAGAAGGGATAAGAGGAATGAAAGATTGTAAGCTCTAAGTTGTTAAAAAAAAAAGTCTTGGCCCACATAAAAAAAAAAGAAAAAAAAAAAGAAATAATAATAATGAAAAGGGGGTTAGCAATGTCTAGAAAGAGCTGAAAAGAGTTTAAAATGTGAAAATTCCCTTGTAGACTTCATTAAGAAAGAGTTTCAAATGAGAAAATATCTTGAGTATTTGGGGGGGAATCTTTGGGTGAGAGATGAGAGTGGTGTTTTGGCATTGGGAATAAGGTTGTAACTTATGTATTTGGGGAAAGGGTAGAGCAATGGAGATTGAGCATTGTATGCATGAGTTGATCCCTTTCTTAGATATATTATGTGCATTGTCAAAGCTACTCGTTTTGAGAGTGAGCCACCCCTTGAAAGATCCCTTCTGAACCCCTTGTTTCACTTGAATAAAACCTTCTACCACCAAACCAAATGACTTGGACCATTTGACCATTTGCAAGAAGTCTTTTGAGTTTGCTTAATGATTGTTAGAGGGCAAATGGAATTGTGGGTTGTGGATTCTTGATGAGTAAGTGTAGGGATCAAAGGAGTAGATAGGCCTTGTTAAGTTAGAGTTGGATTGAGTTTTTGCTCTTGCTACTTGGTATGTTTATACAAGGGTATCAAGTTGAGAACTAAGAAGAGCATTCTTTTGGCTATGAGTCCCCTCCTTTAAACCTCTCCTCCTTAGTCCTTACTAATTCACTTGTGGACAAGTAAAGGACTAGTGTGGGGGAGTTGATGTCTTGCATATTTTCATGTTTTAAGCCATCTTTTTATTGCATTCCTTTAGTTGTAGGCTTAAGTTTAGGCTTGTCTAGGATCATTTTGCATTCATTTGTCCCTATCAGGTGTTGGAGCATTTTTTGGTGAGATTTGAGGTGTTTGGAGACTTTGTGACCCAAAAAGAAGTGAAGAATCAAGAATGGCTATAAGAAGAGAAGTAAAACCAAGAGAAGAGGGTCAGACCGGGTAGCCTTGACCGGCTACACATACCCGGACAATGAGGACTGCTGGATGGCCGGGGAGACATGTCCGGGTACGTACACCCGGACGGAAGAACAAGGCGCGCCCGAGCCAAACACGTCCGGGGAAGCACGTCCGGCTACACACACCCGGACGGATGAACAAGGCGCGTCCGAGCCAAGCATGTCCGGGGAAGCACGTCCGGATACACACACCCGGACGATGAAGACTGGTGGACGCCCGGGGAGACGCGTCCGGGTACGAGCACCCGGACGGGAGAACGTGATGCGTCCAGACCGAGGACGACCGGGGTGGCCTGTCCGGCTAGGAGTACCCGGTCGTGAAGAAGGTGCTGATGACCGGGGTGAGACGGCCGGGGTGAGACGGACGGCCTGGAGCCCGGACGGAGCAAAGAACACAGCCAGCTGGACGGCCGGGTAACCCTGACCAGGTTGAATGGTTTTGATGCTACCCTGACCGAGTTTTGTACCTCATTCCTATTGGTCTAGACCTATTTGGCTTAAGGACTTTTAGTAATCTTAATCTATGTTTCTAGGGCTTTTAAGCCTAACTATAAGTACCATTGTAATCCCTAATGGGGGACTTATCTCATTTTCTATCTAAGAGCACATAAACCTCTTGAGTAAAGTTTCATCTTGATTCATAATCTCATCTTGTCTTTGTGCTCTGGATTGTTTGATTTCTTATCCTTTCTTTCTCTATATGTTTAAGCTTGAATCTCTAATGGGTTTAAGAGTAAGCATGTGGATTAGTGAGTAGATCCTTCTAAGATCCATGGGTTAGGGTGATAGAGAGTGATTAAGTTAGATCCAAGGTGTCTATTGTTAGATCTATCATTTCCTTGCATAGATTTGGTGTTTTTAAAGCTATATTTGAGTTGGCCTCTCAAACATAGAGCTATAGGCATTTCATGCCCGGAAGGTGTTCTATGAAATGCCTGAACCAACTCATCTATGCTTTTAGCTTGTTTTGCCTAAGGGATTAGTTGTCATAGAGGCTAGGATTGCTATTAGACTCATTCTCATTGTTTGCTTTGATCATTACAGCCAAAGAGATTTGGTGTACTTGGGTGATCATTGCAAAAGAGCATTCATCTAGGGATAGAGCTTGCTTAGTTTTGTTGTCTAGGCATAAGGATTAGATTGATTGAAAAGTTAGCATCTTGGATTGAAGCTTAATCATTTGATATCAAGTCCCTATACCCATGGGTCTCACTCTCCTCATAAGAAAGAAAGTTTTGCTTTTTGTTGCATTTTGCTTATTGTTCTAGTTTAATCATCATCCTCTCTAATGGTTGCATTTAGATTGAGCATAGGCTTGCATTCCCTCTGTTTCATTGTCACTTAGGACTGGTTCGACAATCTTATATACTACATCATTTGATTAGAACCTGAAAAGTTCTATCATCAGTTAGCAATCAGCAAGTCTATCTTCTCTTGCAAGGATTTGATTTCCTTCTTGGTCTGGTTGTCATCAGCTCTGGTTGTTCTATCAGCTCTGTCATGTTCTCCACTGTAAACTGAATCACTCTTGACCATGTTGTCCACCAGCTCCTCAGCATCTTCTTCAGACCTGCCCAGGAAGAAACCATTGCTTGCTGTATCCAATCTTGCTCTAAACTCAGGAAGGGCACCTCTATAGAATGTGCTCAGCAAACTCTCCTTTGAGAAGCCATGGTGTGGGCACTTAGCTTGATACCCCTTGAACCTTTCCCATGCTTCACTAAAGCTTTCCAAGTTCTTCTGCTGGAAACTAGAGATCTCATTCCTCAGCTTGGTTGTCCTTGATGTGGAGAAGAATTTCTCCAAGAAGGCCTTCTTACAATCATCCCAAGTAGTGATGGAGTCACTAGGTAGAGATTTCTCCCATTGGCGTGCCTTGTCTCCTAGAGAGAATGGAAACAACTTGAGCTTGAAGGCATCTTCTGACACACCATTGTTCTTGGACAAGCCACAATAGCTATCAAACTTGTCCAAGTGATCAAATGGGTCTTCTACAGCCAAGCCATGGTACTTGTTGTTCTCAATCACACTCAACAAGCCTGACTTGATCTCAAAGTTGTTAGCTTCCACAGCTGGTGCGCGGATGCCCGTCATGTTGCCATGAATGTGAGGACCGTCATATGTGCCAATGGCTCTAGCTGGCCGCTGTGGGTGTTGTTGTTGCTGGCGCTGTGGTCTAAGGTTGTCAGCTCCTTGACCATTGCCATCTTGGGGTTGATGCTGGTGATCATCCATTTCAAACCCCAACCTTTGAATGTGAGCCTGTTGCTCTTCTTCTCTTCTCCTTCTTGCTATTTCTCTCTCAAGTGTAGCTATCTCTTCAACAGTGGGAACCAGGTTAGTTGCACCCCTGCTTCTTGTGTTCATACACCTGAAAATCAAAGGAAGATGCAAAAGGAGAATCAATAACACAAGAAAAGAAAAATGATTTAGTCTCAAGCAAGTGACTAAATCCCAATGTCACAATCAACTTAGAATTTGGCAACGGCGCCAATTTGATGAAAGGACTTTTCTAAGAGTCCTAATCAAATGATGTAGTATATAAGATTGTCGAACCAGTCCTAAGTGACAATGAAACAGAGGGAATGCAAGTCTATGCTTAATCTAAATTCAATCATTAGAGAGGGAGATGATTAAACTAAGACAATAAGCAAAATGCAACAAAAAGTAAATCTTTCTTTCTTATGAGGAGAGTGAGACCCATGGGTATAGGGACTTGATATCAAATGATTAAGCTTCAATCCAAGATGCTAACTTTTCAATCAATCTGATCCTTATGCCTAGACAACAAAACTAAGCAAGCTCTATCTCTAGATGGATGCTCTTTTGCAATGATCACCCAAGTACACCAAATCCTAGCTTCTTTGACAACTAATCTCTTAGGCAAAGCAAGCTAAAAGCATAGATGAGTTGGTTCAGGCATTTCATAGAACACCTTTCGGGCATGAAATGCCTATAGCTCTATGTTTGAGAGGCCAACTCAAATATAGCTTTAAGAACACCAAATCAATGCAAGGAAATGATAGATCTAACACTAAACACCTTGGATCTAACTTAATCACTCTCTATCACCTAACCCATGGATGTTAGATGGATCTACTCACTAATCCACAGCTTACTCTTAAACCCATGAGAGAAAGAAAGGAGATGAAATCAAACAATCAAGAACACAAAGACAAGATGAGATTATGAATCAAGATGAAACTTTACTCAAGAGGTTTATGTGTTCTTAGATAGAAAATGAGATAAGTCCCACATTAGGGATAACAAGGGTACTTATAGTGAGGCTTAAAAGCCCTAGAAACATAGATTAAGATTACTAAAAAGCCCTTAAGCTAAATGGATCTAAACCAATAGGAAAGAGGCACAAAACTCGGTCAGGGTAGCAACAACACCATCCAACCCGGTCCAAGTTACCCGGCCGTCCAAGCTGGCCGCTTTCTTTGCTCCGTCCGGGTTCTATGCCGTCCGTCTCACCCCGGTCGCCTCACCCCGGTCACCAGCATCTTCTTCACGACCGGGTACTCCTAGCCGGACAGGCCACCCCGGTCGTCCTCAGTTGGGATGCGTCTTGTTAGCCCGTCCGGGTGCACGTACCCGGACGCATCTCCCCGGCCGTCCATCAGTCTTCATCGTCCGGGTGCTCCTACCCGGACGTGTCTCCCCGGACGTCCCTCGGCTTGGACGCGGCTTGTTCTTCCGTCCGGGTGTACGTACCCGGACGCGTCTCCCCGGACGTCCTGCAGCTCCTTATGGTCCGGGTGCTCGAGTTTGGACGCAGCATCCCGGTCATCCGTACGAGCTGGTCCAAGCTGATCCGTCCGGGTGTGTGTAGCCGGTCAAGGCTACCCGGTCTAACCCTCTTCTCTTGGTTTTACTTCTCTTCTTATAGCCAATCTTGATTCTTCACTTCTTTTTGGGTCATAAGGTCTCCAAGCACCTCAAATCTCACCAAAACATACTCCAACACCTGATAGTGACAAATGAATGCAAAATGATCCTAGACAAGCCTAAACTTTAGCTTACAACTAAAAGAATGCAATAAAAAGATGGCTAAAAATATGAAAATATGCAAGACATCAGAGCTCAGCCGAGACAAAGGCGAGCTCGTCCGGCGAGCACGGGCCAGCTCGCCGGTGAGCTCGGCGAGCACGGGCCAGCTCGCTGGCGAGCACGGCCGAGACGAGGGCGAGCTCGCCCGACGAGCATGGGCCAGCTCGCCGGCGAACTCGACCGAGACAAGGGCGAGCTCGCCCGGCGAGCTCGACCATGACATGGGACAGCTCACCCGGCGAGCTCGACCATGACATAGGACAGCTCACCGGGCGAGTACAACCTCGCCATGGGTCAGCTCGCCAGGCGAGCTCGGCCAAGGTACGGGTGAACTCGTCCAGCGAGCACGGCTAACCTGTCGACGATTGTTCCTAAACCAAATCTTGTCTTGTGACTATGTGTCCTCGTCCAAAGCTTCCGTACCTCGATCTCAGTTCCACGGGTATAACACCAACTTTCCGCCCACAAGCATCTTCAAAAGCTTTCGGGAAATTGGATAGGATCGAACTCCCAAACGTTTTACCATTCTTCGTGATTGGACGGGTTACGATTAATTCAACATCAACCACCTCGGCTGAACGAAGAGACGAGGTTCCGTTAGAAGGATCGTACCTACGCCAAAGGACACTTCGCGAGTAAAAAATGCTTAAGTCTCAATACGGCCCAAAGGGGGTCCGAATTGCGGACGACGGCCCACTTACGGTCCTAAGGAACTTGAGGCCAAAGATAAGGATGACGGTTTATTCATGGAAATAGATAAATGTCAACTTTCCGCAAAGATAATTGTCAAGTTCCCGCGAAGATAACCGTCAAGTTTCCGAAGATAAATGTTAAGTTTCCGAAGATAATCATGAAGGAAATATGGAAAAGCCCACGACAAATCCGGCCCGTGAGGAGGTAGACCGACCTAAAAGAAGGAGTATATAAAGAGGATTGGGGGGAAAAGAGAGAGGAGAGCTTTCTCAGAGCAAACTTAGCACTTAGAGCAAATTAGACATTTTTCCGTTTTTACTATCAAGCTGCGACTCAACTAGGTTAGATCTTAGGTTGCTAGACTAGCGAACTTGCCGAAAGCTCTCGTAGCCAAGTCTCTTACCTGTTGTTAACGCTCAAACGCGAATTCGGAAATAAGATCCCCTTTTGTTCTCTCTTCTTTTTATCTTATGATTTTACATCTTAATATTTTCGTCGTATTGATTGTTTTGTGTGTGGCCCAGCAGATAGCCGTGACCTTTAGGGGAGACTAGGTTTACTTGGTTTCCCTCCGATTGACTGAAACTCGACGATGTGAATTTCGGTTCCCACAATTGCTCCCCTAGGCACCAACTGAATCTTCTAACTCTCCTTATGAGGTATCACTCCAACCCTTCCTGTATATACATTTGCTTTTGTCTTGTTGGGGTATCTCCTTCTCTCTTACTCACACAGAGACTGTGTGATTTAAGTGTGGGGAAGGTACCAGGTATTTGATCATGTTTGCTTTGTGATTGTGAGTCTCATGCATTGCATTGTACATTCATATATGCATAGAAAAACCAAAAAAAAAAAAAAAATTTTGAATCATGTAGTTGCATCACTTGCATCTTTAAGATTGAGTCTAGAGCATATAGGTTGCATTCACTTGTACATGGAGCATTGCCTTGTAAAGAACACCTGTTTGGCACCCTAGTTAAACATATCAAGTTGCTTAAGCATCTTTTGAAAGGCTTGCATGCTTTGAGCCATGAAAACTCTTCTTGAAACTTGCTTGCTTGCTTGATATTGGCATTGTTCTCGAAACAAGCTCCAACCTGAACTTAGACTTGAATGAACTTAATGTCTCTTGCATATGGACATTTGCATACTTGATCATGGATCTCATACACATTTGGGTTATCTTTCCCCATTGTACCACTCTTTGTTAACCCAAATGGCACTTGCATACCCTTGAACCCTAGCCATTCTTTGAAGCCTACATTGATTTGCATGAGTGAGGCCTCTTTTGATAGTTTGTCATGTGCAAAATCTTTAGAGTATTGGGAGTGACATGGATCTGTTCTCATCTCTTGCTAGCATGGGGTCCTCATTTGAGCTATCTTCTAGGATGGTGAGTGGGTCTTTGTTCCTTAAAGGTTTATATTATGGGTTTGGGAAGTGATAAAGGTGAGATTGATGAACAAAAGAGTGTATTGAGAAAGAAAAGCCCTAGGGACCTAGAATAGAAAGATAAGAAGCTCTTGATTGATGTTTGAGACCTTCCCCCTTCATAAAAAAGAAAAAAAAAAGAAAAGAATGAAGATTCAATAAGATAGTGGGGAAGGGAAAACAAAAAGTGTTAGAGCTTAGAAGTGTGAATTGTGAATAAAAGGTCCTTAGTGGTTGAATCGTGAAGAAAGAAAGTTGTTCATTGGGTGAGTGATGTGAGTGTTTTTCATTTTGGGGTATGGGATTGATAAAAAGTGTGTAGAACTTGTAATCACTTAGGAAAGGGTAGAATGATGAGGATGGATCCATGTATGCATGAATTGCTCCTAGTCTTAGATAAATTTTGCATAAAAATCAAGCTCCTTGATTCTTGAGTGATTACCACCTTAAAAATGATGCATTGAACCCTCCTTTTCATCCATATTAGACCATTTGATCACCTAGCTAAATGATTGAGATCATGTACCCATTTGTGAGACTTGACCTAGTGTGTGTGTGTGTGTGTGTGAATCAATGTGAGGGATGGTTAAGAGAGCATGTTGGTTGATAAGCATTGCATCTTGTGTAGAGACATGAGAGTATTGATAGGCCTTGAGAAGCTAGAGTTTAATAAGAGAGTTTGCTCATGCTTTTTTGCTATTAGGATGTCAAGTGGAGTGCTATGAGTGTTTCTTTTGGCTAAGCTCCCATCATTATATCTCTCCACCTTGTGTTTTTGAAAAGTTTACTTGAGGACAAGTAAAGGAATAGTGTGGTGGAGTTGATATCATGCATATTTACATGTTTTTAGCCATATATTCTTGTACATTTTGATCATGTAGATTAGGAATTAGGCATCTTTAGAGTCCATATTGCATGCATTGTCCTCATTAGGTGTTTGAGTGTGGCATGGAGTGATTGGAGGTGTATGGAAGCATTGTGATCCAAAAGTGGGTGAAAGATGAAGATGGACGGAGGCCTTAAATATATTTTCTGTTGCTAACATTCTGGGAAGACATTGGAAATTGAGTTAGCTTTCCAATGGAAGTGGTTTCAAGTCATTTGGAGCTGTATTGGAAGAGTTAAGATTTATTTACTAGAGGCATATCAACCCGGGTAGAAGTGCGCGGGTAAGCCTACCCGCGCGGGCGAGAGCTGGGCGAGGAAGAGTTCCACACGGGGTAGAAGTGCGCGGGTAAGCCTATCTGCGCAGGCGAGAGCTGGGCGAGGAAGAGTTCCACACGGGGTAGAAGTGCGCGGGTACTGGTCTAGGATCTACCCTGAGCGTTTTTCTGGTCCTTTGGTCGACCATGAAGTGTTCCAAGGCGCTTTTGGTCTTTTCTCATATGTTTTTAAGGGCTTTCAAGCCTCATATAAATACTCTTGTATCTTCCAATTTGGGACTTGTCTCTTTTTCTCTCAAAAACACATTTGGATCTTGAATAAAGTTTGGATTTTGAATCCCTTTTCTTCTTTTATTCTAGTGTTCTTGAGCAATTGCTGCTCTCTAATCATGATTAAACTTGAATCCATCATGGGTTTAAGGGAAATCATGTCTATTAGAGAGTAGATCATCTTAGGTTCATGGGCTTAGGAGACTAAGGGTGATTAAGCTAGATCTAGGATGTACTAATGTAGATCCTTCTTGATCCTTGCTTGTAGAGTGTTCTTATTGCTATTTTGGAGTTGGCCTCTTCATAATAGAGCTATAGGTATTTCCTGCCCACAAGGTGTATGATGAAATGCCTGAACCAACTCTTCAATGCTTTTAACATCCTTTACCTAAGGGATTAGTTGTTAAAGGTGTTAAGATAGCTAGTAGACTTGTTCTTAATGATTGATTTCATATTATTCAACCTAAGGGGTTAGATGCTTGAGATATGTTAGTGCATGAGCATTCATCTAGGGATAGAGCTTGCTTAAGATTGTGTCTAGGCTTAAGGTTGATAGATTGATTGTTGCTGCCACCTTTAGATTGAAACTTGATCACCCAAGGTCAATTCCCTTGCCCCATGAGTCCTATTACTTCATATTGAAAGAGAGATCATTACTTTATTGGATTTTAGTTTAGTTTTAGTTCATTTCACTCCATTCTATTTATTGCACTTAGATTAAGCATAGACTTGAATTCCCTTTGCTTCAGAATCACCAAGGATTGTTCGACAATCTCTTATACTACATCATTTGATTAGGAGCCTTGAAAACTCCTACTATCAGTGACAAGGAAGGTATCATCTCTACCAAAGTTTTTTTTAAGTGTACATTTAATATTAAAGATTTGGGTGAGCTAAAGTACTTTCTAGGGATTGAGATATGCCGCTCTAAGGAGGGGCTTAAGATTTCTATAGATCTTGATGAATAAATGAGATTAGAAAAGAGTTGAAGAAATATTAGAGAAGAGATTTAGAGATTTAGAGACTAATATGAGATTAAGAGACTAAGAGACTAAGAGACATTTTAAAATGCTTAAGAGACTCTCATAACTTGCTTAATATTATTAATGTCGAGATTACAATATATATAGTGAGATCAGACACAAGGGTTTACAAGGAAAGCACTGTGCAAAGCATGTGAGGTCAAAGACCTTAGGCGCTCCTCATTTCAAACTAACCAATGGGGACGGCCGCATGTGTGAAGCATCTAACATCTTGGACAAGATGCCTTCCGTTTTTCCAGCTGTGTCCAGCCTGTCAAGGCGCGTCTCTCCTTCCTTCCAACGTTCGGATTCAAGTAGATAAGGCAGCATGGTAACTTTGGTCGATACCAAAGTTACCCGGGTAAGTTAATTTCCTTCTTGGTCGAGACTTGCCCATCAGTACGGATGGTATGGACCTCCTGTCTGTACCATGCCCTATATTTGCACACTCTTCTATTCTTCCTTATATGATGAGCCTGATCACTTCATGAGAGGCCTTATTCTTTCCCAGACCAAACTCTTCCTCCATCATACCAAGCTACACTCTATCTTTGCACAAGCCAACTTCATTCATCTCTTTTCAACCCTTTACTCTTAGCTCCTTGTACCCATCATATCTCAACACTCCCCCCAAGCTTGACCATGTGGAAAAAGTCAAGCTTGGACAGCCATGAGATCTTCCTAATTAAAAAGCTCACCAAGGAAAATCCATTGGGACAAAACCTTGATGAGGGAAAAAGAGTAAAGATCTCATAGCTAAGGGTACTAGCTTCTCTTCTTCCAAAGATCAATGAGGCCAGCCTGATATGGATGGACTCCATTGTCTTTTGTCTTGCAGCCTTGGTGAACACATCAGCCAACTGATCCTCACTCCTTGTATAGCATGGCAAGATGACTCCAAGGACAATCATCTCTCTCAATTTGTGGAAATCTACTTCAATGTGCTTGGTTCTCTCATGAAACACCGAGTTTGATGCAATGTGAATGGCAGCCTGGTTGTCACAATGCATGGTCATTGGTGTGGCTTGATCAATCTCCAAATGCTTCAGTATCCCTTTGATCCAAGCCAGCTCGTTTGTCAGCTTCAGCATGGCTCCATACTCAGCTTCTGCACTAGAACATGAGACCACCTTCTGCTTCTTGGTCATCTAAGTAACCAAATTCCCACCAATGAATATGCAATATCCAGTAGTTGATCTTCTATCTGATCTATCACCTGCCCAATCTGCATCACAGTAGCCCACCACCTTAGTGCTTCTATTACAGCTCATCCACACACCTAGATCAGGTGTTCCATTGAGATACATCAGCAACCTCTCCACCATGCGCCAATGATTCTCCTTTGGAACTTGCATATGCTGGCTCACCTGATACACAGCAGAGCAAATATCAGGACGTGTGATGGTCAAATAGATGAGCTTACCCACAAGCTTCCTATAAAGCTTTGGGTCACAGAATGGCTTGCTGTCTTCAAGCTCCCCTCACGTTGAACCTTATACCCATCCTCCATGGGCATCTTGGCTGTCTTCCCTCCATAAGCACCTGCATCTTTCAAAAGATCAAGTGTATATTTCCTTTGAGAAATGAACAAGCCTTCCTTGGATCTACACAACTCAATTCCAAGGAAGTATTTCATCTCAGCCAAGTCTTTAATCTCAAAAACAGAATTAAGAAACTCCTTGGTAGCTTTGATACCATCTTTATCACTTCCAGTGATGATGATATCATCAACATACACAAGGATTGTTGGGGAAAAATACTCAGGTACTTTTTCCTCCAATCTTCGGGCAAGACCCAAACCTCCGGGTCCCCGCTAAAGAGAACCCCGGGTCCTCACTGAAAGGAACTCCGGAACTGCCCTTTCCTTCGGAAAAATGGAAAATTTCTGATAAAGAGAACCTTCCATATTTCCGAATATGGAAGAATTCCCCTTACTCAGACCGACTAAAGCCTGCCTAAGGACGACTGTAAAAGGCAAATCTAAACCCTAGAGTGGAGGACGGACGAATCGACATGGAGAGACTTAGAGATTAAAGCCAGACGGCTAGAACTAGGGTTTATACACCAAACACTGTAGCTTCTACTTTATTCTCTAATAAAATCGTCTCTTCTACTTATCATCTCTGTAATACCTCTCTAAGTTCTTAAACAAGCACTCGCGAAACCTATAACTTTTCCCCCGTTCCGTAGTACTCAAAAAATGATCTACACGAAAATCCCCTAACAGTTTGGCGCTAGAAGGAGGGGAATAATCCAAACTACGTGATGGTGGCGGCGGATAAGCACGGCAAACTATCCGAAGCTATCCTGAGAGAGGTGAAGTCTCCGAGGCAGCCTGACGGTCTATGGGATCCAGCTTCCTACATGACGAGCCACGAAAAACGCAGCCTCAAAACCAAGACTTGACCCCCTTCAGATCTGGAAACGTCTAGCCCCGAGGCTAAGATCATATGCTCGTCATCAGTCCTCGATGGAGAAGGGGCATCACGCGAGAGAGCCAGAACCATTCAGGCTTACAACACAAAAGAGAACGACTCTAATCCCGAGACCAACCAGGAAGCATTAGCAGTAAAGTCTTCCGCGACCTACCCGGGGCAGGGTCGGACAATCAATGTCATAGCCTGCGGCTCAGAAGCATACAACATATACTCAGCAGCCGCACAGAGAGGCACCCAAGACAATCTTCGAAGTTTGGGAGCAATCCATCCCGAGCATCAACCCCCAAGCACTGACAAGATAAGATTCGCAGCCAAGGAGCTGGAGCAGGTACTCGCCCCCCATCATGATGCATTGGTTGTGACACTCACCGTGGCAAACTATCTGGTAAGGAGGATCCTGGTGGATAATGGGAGTTCCGACAACATCATCTTCCAAGCCGCCTATCAAGAGCTAGGATTGGAAGAACACGCCCTCACACGGAGAGTGATCCCACTCATTGGATTCAGAAGAGAGGTCAAACAGACCTCAGGAGAGGTAACCTTACATGTCTACGCGGAGGGGATCAGTATGCCAACCAAGTTCCTGGTCCTCGACTGTTATTCTTCGTCCAACGTGATCCTAGAAAGACCCTGGATCCATGATATGGGGGCCGTACCCTCAACGCTTCATCAGCTAATTAAGTTCCCAACACCTTGGGGAATAAGAGTGATCAAAGGAGACCAGGTGAACTCCCGCTCGTGATACGAAGTCACTGTTAGGGTCAAAAACGGTTATCTCGAAATCTACGGCTAAAGATCCTTCCAAGCTCAAAGATTTCCCGCACGAACGGCCAACGAAGGAAAGATCGGACGACGGAAAACCCACGGGCGGCAGAGATCCCCTGGCGCCGGCGGCAGGCGTCCCGCAAGCCGGCCTGGCGCAGGCGGCAGGCGTCCCGCAAGCCGGCCTGGCGCCGGCGACAAGCCAGCCTGGCGCCGGCGGCAGGCGTCCCGCAAGCCGGCCTGGCGCCGGCGGCAGGCGTCCCGCAAGCCGGCCTGGCGCCGGCGGCAAGCCTACCTGGCGCCGGCGGCAGGCGTCCCGCAAGCCGGCCTGGCGCCGGCGGAAACCCTGCCTGGCGCCGCTCGATGGCCCTCGTCCTGGTCTCGGTCCCATCTTGCTCGGTCTGATCCCATCTTGGCTTGTTGGATCAATCCTCGTGAGTTTGGTACAATCACAGCTACGGAATAGACATCTTTCGATTCGGCTCAATTGGAATCGTCCTCGATGTTTTACGACAAAAACTAGAAGGATTCGATTTCTCGTAGAAGATATCGTATAAAACAAGGTCGATTAACTTGAACATCGATCCTTTAGGCTATACGGTTTATTTTACGAGAAAGATAGTCTTTCCGAGAAATCGTATAAAACGTTCAACGACTTAAGACAAGTCCACTGACTTACTTACGATTTTAAGAATTCAGGTCCAATCAGGCTATGACGGTTTATCCGATTTCCCGAACATCGGATAAACATCAAGTCACCGAAAACTTGAGGATAATTACGAAGTTCGACGAAAACCGACCTAGGAGTGGGTATATAAGGAGAGCAAGTGCAGAGGAGAAGGGGATCCGAAAATTAGACTTAGAGCATCCTGCTAGCTGAGAAGAATTAGGGTTTAGTTGGTTAGACTAGCGGAGCAAGGCTTAGGACGTTTGGCTGCCTGCGACTCTGTCTTTGTCTTTAATCGCAAATCTCTCTGTCTTTCGGAGAATCCTTGTACTCGTATCTTTCATCTAATAAAACGCCTTCGGGCAAATATTACAATTCTCATTTTTTGTCTTCTGTTAACTTTCTCGATTTCGTGTGGCAACGCAGAGAATCCGGACCTTCAAGGAAAGTCGGGTTTACTTGGCTTTCCTCCGCAATCTTATTTATCGAAAATTGACGGTGTGAATTTCGGTTCCCACAGTTTGGCGCTAGAAGGAGGGGGGGACGGATTCTCTAAATCGAAAACCACCAATCGATCGAAGTTCAGTATGGCTACTTCATCATTCCGCAACATCGTATCCTTCGAGGATCGAGCAAAAGCCAGTATGGCCAAAGCTCACAACAATCTCCTCGTAATAGAGCTCACGATCCAGGATATTGACGTAGCAAGGGTATTAGTCGACACCGAATGCTCGGCTAATATTATCTATAAAAGCACCCTCGAGAGGATGGGCGTCGATCTAAGCATCCTGACAGATGACTCCAGCCCAATATTCAGACTCTTGGGAGAAGTTATGACCCTTGGTTCGTCTAACCTCTCAGTCAGAGCCGGGAGCGTCGCCAAAAACGCGGAATTCCTGGTGATCGATGGTCCAACATCATACAACGCGATAGTTGGAACTCCCTGGCTGAATTCCATGAGAGCGATCCCATCAACATTCCACCTATGCCTCAAGTTCCCAACGTCTTTCAGGGTCGAAACAATACATGGTAGTCACGGAGCAGCGCAGATCTACCTCGCTACCGAACTTAAACGGAAAAAATCCGAAATCGAGACCTCTCGGAAAAAGTAAACGATTCACGACTCGCCGGAAACCTTCTGGCAGTCCCAAAGAGCTGAGGCCCTGGAAGGGAAGCGTGAACCAACCTGCGAACCAGTGGTCTCAATTTGCCTCGACGATTCCTTCCCGGAACGGTGCGTCGAAATCGGAGCTAACCTCCGCGAACCAATAAAAGCAGAGCTCATCGCATGCCTCAAAAAGAACCTCAGTACGTTCGCTTGGGCTGCGGAGGATATGCCGGGAATTGACATTAGCGTAACATGTCACGAACTTAACATCGACCCGACTCACAAACCCGTAAAACAAAAGAGACGAAAGCTGGGACCTGAGCGTGCCACCGCAGTCAACGAGGAAGTCGAAAGACTCCTCAAAGTAGGGTCGATAACAGAAGTTAGGTATCCAGACTGGCTTGCCAACCCCGTCGTGGTAAAAAAGAAGAACGGCAAGTGGCGAGTCTGTGTCGATTTCACGGATCTGAATAAAGCCTGTCCAAAGGACTGCTTCCCGCTCCCACACATCGACCGACTGGTCAAAGCAACTGCGGGAAACAAGCTTCTGTCATCCATGGACGCTTTTTCCGGATACAATCAGATCATGATGAATCCGGACGACCGCGAAAAAACTGCATTCATCACAGACCGCGGGACGTATTGCTACAAGGGAATGCCTTTCGGTCTTAAAAACGCGGGTGCAACGTATCAACGACTCGTCAACAGAATGTTTGCCGAGCAACTTGGAAAAACTATGGAAGTATACATCGATGATATGCTCGTAAAATCTCTTGACGAACACGATCATGTAGCCCACCTAGAGGAATGTTTTGCACGACTCAACCAGCTTAACATGAAACTCAACCCAGCGAAATGCAGATTCGCAGTGGCATCGGGAGAATTCCTCGGATACCTCGTAACGTATCGCAGAATCGAGGCCAACCCTAAACAAATCGACGCACTGATAGAGATGGCCTCCCCGAGAACCAAGCAAGAAGTCCAAAGGTTAACCGGAAGAGTCGCGGCTTTGAACCGTTTTATCTCGCGCTCCACGGATAAGTGCTTACCGTTTTACGAAACGTTAAAAGGAAACAAGAAGTTCGAATGGTCCGAGCAATGTGAAAAGGCTTTCCAACAGTTGAAACATTACCTGGCCACTCCACCGGTTCTCGCAAAACCAGTGGAAGGTGAACCTCTTTTCCTCAACAGCAGTCAGTGGCGTCCTGATACGAGAAGAACGCGGCGAGCAAAAGCCAATCTTTTACGTAAGCAAGACGTTGCTGGATGCGGAAACTCGATACCCGCTAATGGAAAAATTAGCATTCACCGTCATAACCTCGGCAAGGAAACTAAGACCATATTTCCAGTCACATACTATAGTGGTTCTCCCACGTTCCCACTGCGGATAATCCTGCACAGTCCAAGCCAATCCGGTAGGCTCGCAAAATGGGCAATCGAACTAAGTGAATACGACGTCGAATATCGCCCAAGGACATGTGCAAAGTCCCAAGTACTTGCGGATTTCTTGGTAGAATTACCCACTAAAGACATGACTAACGAGGAACCAAACTCAACTTGGGTCCTCCACGTTGACGGATCCTCGTCCAAACAAGGATCCGGAATTGGAATTCGACTCACCTCTCCTAACGGGGAAATCCTAGAACAGTCATTCCGATTGGCTTTTCATGCTTCAAACAATGAGGCAGAATATGAAGCACTCGTCGCAGGCTTGCGGCTAGCCCATGGATTAAAAATCCATAATATTCACGCTTACTGCGACTCTCAGCTAGTCGCCAACCAATACAGCGGAGAATATGAAGCAAGGGACGAAAGGATGGACGCATATCTAAAACTTGTCCAAGAACTGGCTCGTAATTTCGACCAGTTCGCCCTGACCAGAATTCCTCGCTCGGAAAACGTCCTGGCCGACGTCTTGGCTGCCCTCGCCTCAAGCTCAGATCCAGGGCTCAAAAGGATAATCCCGGTTGAATTCGTCAAACATCCTAGCATCGGACCACCAGTGGTCGTCAATCTAATCCAAGGAGAGATTGAAGATGCGGAAGAAGTCGAGGATCAACCGGAAGCGGATGCAGACCAAACCGAGTATGGCTGCGACAGCCCTTGGTTAGAACCAATCCGAGCCTATATCGTGAATGGAACCTTACCCGCCGAAAAATGGGCGGCCCGTAAAGTGAAAACCCAAGCGGCACGGTACGTCACGATAGAAGGGGAGATTTATAAGTGGCGTTTCTCCGGTCCCCTCATGACATGCGCAGAAGGGGAAAGGGCAAGAAGAATCATGGAAGAAGTCCATTCTGGATCATGCGGAAATCATTCTGGCGGAAGATCTCTCGCAGTCAAAATCAAACGTCACGGTTATTATTGGCCGACCATGATAAAAGACTGCGAGAAATTCGTCCGGAAGTGCGAGAAATTCCAAAGGCATGCTCCAACAATCCATCAACCCGCGGAAATCCTCTCCTCAATCTCGTCCCCCTATCCTTTCATGCGATGGTCCATGGACATTGTCGGACCTATGTATCCATCAAAAGAAAAGCGCTTCCTCCTAGTCCTCACGGATTTCTTTTCCAAATGGGTAGAAGCAGAATCCTATGCAAGTATCAAAGACACACAAGTCGAGAACTTCGTCTGGAAGCATATCATAACTAGACATGGGTCCCGTAGGAAATCGTAACAGACAATGGATCTCAATTCATCTCTGCTCGATTCGAAGCATTCTGCGAAAAATGGAAAATACGACTTTCAAAGTCAACTCCCAGGTATCCGCAATGCAACAGACAGGCAGAAGCCATCAACAAGACCGTCCTTGACGGACTCAAAAAGCGCCTAGACGCCAAAAAGGGGCGATGGGAAGACGAGCTCGAAGGAGTTCTTTGGTCGCATCGTACAAAACCAAGACGGGCTACAGGTGAAACTCCATTCGCCCTCGTTTACGGAACGGAATGCATGATCCCCGCGGAAGTAGAATTCCCCGGAGTACGGAGAAGATTCCTCCCCGAAATAGAGGATTTAAACGACGCTATGATGCTGGACAATCTCGATCTCATCAATGAACGCCGCGACAAGGCACTCATTCGAATCCAGAATTACCAGCACGCTGCCGCAAGGTACTACAACTCGAACGTACGCCATCGCAGGTTCAAAGAAGGCGATTTAGTCTTACGCAAAGTCTTCCAAAACACCGCCGAACGAAACGCAGGGAAACTGGGAGCGAACTGGGAAGGACCATACAAAGTCATAAAAGTGGTCCGACCAGGTTCGTACCAAATCGCGAACATGCAAGACGTAAAAATCCCAAGAACTTGGAACGCGATGCATCTTAAAAAATACTATCACTAAACAATAACGTGATACAAAGAACTACGAGAAGGCTTGATCCCCGAAAAAGGGTACGTAGGCAACTCGCTAACCGGCGGGCTCAACTATCCCCCCCGATTAAAAAGGGGGGGGTGCGTATACTCGTATACTCCCACGAATTTCGAAAATTCCGAAACCCTTTCTAGACAATGCATTTTGCCAATTACTAAACGGCAACAACAACAGATCTAGCATCCCGGAGGGCCAACACTTCACAAAGCAAAATGAATGTAGACGTTTCTCCCTGGGTCAAATTTATGCGACCCCTTGGTCTCGCGTCCAAAACGGAAACAACAGTTTTCTGGCTGCGAACATTCGCAAAGACATCCCCAAAGCCCGCAAGCGTTTCAACATGAGATGCGGCATAAGGAAAAATCGACCTTCAGCACTGCGAGACGTCGCTAATGCTTGAAGGACATTCTTTTCCGCAAAACATTGCAGTTGAAATCATCGTCTATGAACATACAAACGCACCTCAAAACGGTATCATTTCCTTGTTGCTGATCACAACAAACGAACTCTAACGTCCAAAACAGACAAATAGCCGCCCTTCAAGGGGTAGGCTCTCTTACATCCGACAAGGATAAACATAGCACGCAATACAAGAAATCCAAAATTTTGGTCTAGCTCTTCGTAAAGGAAGTAGCTCGACTCACGCCCAAACAAATCATATAAGCCGACAACAGTTCGCGGATTTTAAACGGTACAAGTCAGGTTAAAATCGCAAACAGGCAAAACGAAAGCCGATTTGTCATCGCAAAGCCTCAGTCCGAGAGTAAACCTAGGTCTTGCCCTAAACCCAGCCACGCTGGATCTTGACATCTCACAGACATAGTATGGTATACGAGATCCAAAAATTTGTCTCTTCACTTAAGCCTATTTGTTTCACGAACTTCTCGCGTAAATCGGTAAACCGCAGAAAATCTCGCTTTATGCAAACAATAGGTACGGTGATCATCGGGGAACTAGGAATGAGACGACAACTCACACCCTCTTTCTCATACTTCAAAAAAAAACTGAATTTCATAAATAAATCAAAAAACGTTTCATAGATTGAGACCGCAAAAGTTCAAACAAAACCCCAAAAAGGGGCAGGGAGTCGAAGCCACCAACGGCCAGTCCCGGTAAATACATTATGGCCTCTTAACGGCCGAAACACATATAAAACGAAATCCCAGAAGGGATTGATAAACCTAGACGCTCCCAGGAGCGTCACCTTCATCCTCAAACTCACTCGCGATAGGGATAGCCTCGCCGTCGCCTTCCTCGGTCGCATCACCTCTACCCTCGTCCCCGCCAGCCTCGCAATCCTCTCCCGTGCGCTCCTGATCTTCTGAGTCTTCGGAGGTCGGCGCAAGGGTGCATTCGGCCTGTAGGCCGGCAAGGATTGAATCGAAATCTCCCTCGGTGGCCGCCCACTCTCCTTTGCAGGACGATAGTCTGGCTTCCTCCAAGTCCAAAGACGGGGCCTCGTTACCTCGAAGCAACTCGAGCTCGCTCAAACTCCCCTCGATCCCCGCTAAAGCCAAGTCCCTCTTTCAGATGGCTATCAAGGACTCAAACAGGGTGCCAAACTCGTCAGACGATCAAAGAAGTCGTCGCGGGCATCGGCAACCTCCGAGGATCTACGGGCGTTCATCTCCTCATGAGTCTGGTTCTTCTGCTGAAGGCGGCCGACTTCCGAGGATTTTCTCTTCTTCTCCTTCTTCACCTTGAGTAGCGAACTCGCGGTCTTCCCAAGGTTGCGCTCAAGATCGCTGATACGAACCTCAAGCTGGGACGTCTGGGCGGCATGGGTGTCCTCGACAGTCTGCAATGCAGCCTTAGTACGCTTCAGCGCTTCCTGCGACGACTCCAGTTCCTTCGATAGACGAATGACTTCCGACCCGCACTCGCCAAGCATTCCGTCAATCAGCGACACAAACTGTCCGCAAAAGAAGGTGTAAGTATCATCGTAAAAGAAAAGAGAGCGATACAAGAATTGCAGATAGATTAAAATCGAACCTTGGAACGATGACGCGCCAACGGCTCTGAGAGTTCGCTCTCCTCGCTCTTCGCACCACGCTTCCTTTTTGCTCCGGATGCCGCACCAGCCCTTGCCCTTCCCTTGGGCAACGGCGCGGCACCGGCCGCTGGCAGTCCCAAGACGAGTTCCCTCTTCGCCGGGGGAAGAGGTGTAGATTCTATCGCATCCTCTCTTCCGGAGAACACGATCGGAGCAGTCGAAGAACCCGATGGATGGACCTGAGCATCATGAGTCTGTTCAGAAAAAATAGCCCCTTCCGCAGGCGGGAGGGCATCGCATTGGACTTCGGGGCTTGGAGCCGGAAGAACAGGCGAAGGGGCCGAAGGAGCAGGCAAAGAGATCGGAGAAACAGGCAAAGGAGTTGGAGCCGCGGAAGGAACATCGAGCGTCTCAGTCCTCGCCCGCTTTGAACCTTTCGCAGCACTGCGCCGGGATAGCTTAGCCTTAAAAGAGTCAAACCCATCAATGAGGGACGGAGTAGCATCCTGAATGGCCGGAACCGCCGGAGCTTGACTGGCCGGAACCGACGGAGCTTGGCTGGCCTCACCCATCTCCACATCAGAATCATTCTTTTCAACTTGGGATGAAGACATTTTCTTTCTTGAGAGAGAAGAAGAGAGGATTTGAAAAGATGTAACGAATGAGAAGGGAAAGCTGGCTATTTATAAGAAACGGGGGGGGGGGCTGATGACACAGGTTTCCTGCGGAAAAATCCTTAGCCGAAAATTTCGATTTTCAAAAAATTCGAATCACTCGCCCGCAAAATCGTCTCCGATCTTACGAGCTGGGGGGCTAACTGTTGGGGTCAAAAACGGTTATCTCGAAATCTACGGCTAAAGATCCTTCCAAGCTCAAAGATTTCCCGCACGAACAGCCAACGGAGGAAAGATCGGACAACGGAAAACCCACGGGCGGCAGAGATCCCCTGGCGCCGGCGGCAGGCATCCCGCAAGCCGGCCTGGCGCCGGCGGCAAGCCTGCCTGGCGCCGGCGGCAGGCGTCCCGCAAGCCGGCCTGCCGCCGGTCGATGGCTCTCGTCCTGGTCTCGGTCCCATTTTGCTCGGTCTGATCCCATCTTGGCTTGTTGGATCAATCCTCGTGAGTTTGGTACGATCACAGCTACAGAATAGACATCTTTCGATTCAGCTCGATTGGAATCGTCCTCGATGTTTTACGACAAAAACTAGAAGGATTGGATTTCTCGTAGAAGATATCGTATAAAACAAGGTCGATTAACTTGAACATCGATCCTTTAGGCTATACAGTTTATTTTACGAGAAAGGTAGTCTTTCCGAGAAATCGTATAAAATGTTCAACGACTTAAGACAAGTCCACGGACTTACTTACGATTTTAAGAATTCAGGTCCAATCAGGCTATGACGGTTTATCCGATTTCCCGAACATCGGATAAACATCAAGTCACCAAAAACTCGAGGATAATTACGAAGTTCGACGAAAATGGAATACTTCCTGAAGAGATAAACTTGGGCCCAAAGGCGAGGTCCATCATCCTAAGGCAAACCGACCTAGGAGTGGGTATATAAAGAGAGAAAGTGCAGAGGAGAAGGGGATCCGAAAATTAGACTTAGAGCATCCTGCTAGCTTAGAAGAATTAGGGTTTAGGTGGTTAGACTAGCGGAGCAAGGCTTAGGACGTTTGGCTGCCTGCGACTCTATCTTTTTCTTTAATCGCAAATCTCTCTGTCTTTCGGAGAATCCTTGTACTCGTATCTTTCATCTAATAAAACTCCTTCGGGCAAATATTACAATTCTCATTTTTTGTCTTCTATTAACTTTCTTGATTTCGTGTGGCAACGCAGAGAATCCAGACCTTCAAGGAAAGTCGGGTTTACTTGGCTTTCCTCCGCAATCTTATTTATCGAAAATTGACGGTGTGAATTTCGGTTCCCACAGTCACCCTGAAGACTAAGGGTCCATCGCAGCTGAACAAGGAGGCTCCAGCTCAACATTCTGAAGAGTCGGAGATCGAGGATGTGGACGACGTGCCTTTGATCGAAGGAGAACACACTAAATATCTCAAGATCGGTTCTAAGCTGGATGATGGGCTGAGAAGAAGATTGGTGTATTTTCTCAGATCTAACTCCGACTGCTTCGCCTGGTCCCATAATGACATGCCAACGATGGATCCGGAAGTCATCATGCACAAGCTACAGGTGGATCCTTTGTATCAGCCAGTCAGACAAAATAGAAGGAAGTTTGCCCCCGAAAGGGATGCGATAATAAACGAGGAAATCAAGAACCTGCTCGACGCAGGGTTCATCCGCAAGGTACAATACCCCGAATGTCTGGCTAACATGATAGTAGTGAAAAAGAAGAATGGAAAATGGCGAGTCTGCATAGACTTCACGGATTTAAACAAGTCCTGTCCAAAGGACCCCTTTCCCTTGCCTCACATCGACAAACCCGTCGATGCCACAGCAGGACATCAGCTCATGATCTTTATGGATGCATTCTCCGGATAAAACCAGATCCTCATGCACCCCGAGGATTAGGAGAAAACTTCGTTTATGACATCAAGGGGGATTTATTGTTACAAGGTCAAGCCCTTTGGCCTGAAGAACGCCGGATCAACCTACCAAAGGTTGGTAAATACAATGTTCGCAGATCAGATCGGACAAACAATGGAGGTGTACATTGACGACATGCTGGTCAAGTTCCTGGATGCTGAGGACCACGTCTCGCACCTACAACAAGCCTTCTCTACTCTCTGGAAATACCATATGAAGCTCAATCCTGCCAAATGCTCATTTGGCGTTAGCTCCTGCAAGTTCCTTGGATATATCGTGACCCGCCGGGGCATTGAAGCCAATTCAGATTAGATCCGAGCTATTCAATCAATTCCTCCCCCAAGGAGTATCAAGGAGGTCCAGAAACTGACATGGAGGATGGCGGCCTTGAGCAGATTCATTTTCAGGCTTTCCGACAAAACTCACGCCTTCTTCGAAACTCTTAAGAATCCAAAAGACTTCCTATGGACTGAGAAATGCGAAGCAGCCCTTCACGAACTCAAGGTCTACCTCATGACTCCCCCTTTCTTATCTAAACCTCTACCGGTGAGGTTCTGTTACTATACCTGGCCGTTTCTGAGCACGCGATAAGTGCCGTCCTGGTACGAAAGGAAGGTAATAAACAGCTACCAGTGTACTACGTGAGTAAGGATCTCCTTGATGCGGAAACCCGATACAGTCACCTGGAGAAGTTGGCTCTAGCCTTAATGGTAGCTGCTCGAAAGCTACGACCTTATTTCCAGTCTCACCCGATCGTGGGTGTCACCTCTTATCCGATAAAGTTGGTACTCCACAAACCAGAAATCTCCGGGCGCCTTGCCAAATGGGCTGTGGAATTAGGAGAATACGTAATCTTCCGGCCGGCGACTGCTATTAATTCCAAAGTCTTAGCGGATTTTGTGGCCGAGTTCTCTCCCAACATGATCCTGGATCTAGAACAAGAGAGCCCCCTCCAAGATAAGGCGACAACAGAAGGAGTATGGGTCCTATATGTGGATGGATCCAGTAATGTCAGAGGAGCTGGAGTAGGGATAGTACCCACTTCACCTACGGGAAACAGGGCTTCACGAGCTGTAAGGTGCAACATTAAGGCGACCAACAACGAAAGTTAGTACGAGGCCCTGATATCTGGATTGACTCTAGCTCAGCAAATGGGCGCGGAGAACATTCAGGTCTACGGTGATTCTCAGCTGATAATCAACCAGGTACAAGGAGAATACCAGGCCAAGGACGACAGCATGATCCAATATCTGGCCGTCGCTCAACGCCTCATCAAGAAATTCAAGATATGCGTCCTCGCTCAGATCCCTAGGGAGCAAAAAACTCACAAGCCGACACCTTGGCGAACCTGGGATCCGCCCTAGTGATATACCATGAATTTGACCCGATATTAGTCATGGTATATAATAATTTTAGGATATATTTAATCCATTTTGGAGTCTAGATAGCATATTTACAGGTTCAGGAGCAATTAGAGAAAAGATGGTGTTTTTGGAGCATTTTGGAGCACTTTAGAGATTTCACCTGAGATGACCATATCGACCACTCGAGGTCGACACGGAGAGAGACGCGTTGATCGATACACCTTCAGTGATATCAATCGATATTAAACACACAGAAGCCCAGTTTGGTCACAGCCGACTTGAAGCCCAAGATTCCATCTATTTACCAAGATACCCCTGATGAGTTTTAACCTAATTATTTAGTATTTATGTCTTGCCTAACTGTTTTGGCAAAGAGAAACTTTTTTAGACATAGTTCCTATCTAAAGGTTTTTCATACCATTGTTTTGTGAGAGAGAGGGAGTTACAATTGAGAGCTTTCTTGAACACCTTTATTTTCTATCTATTCTATCTATGCAGTTTTATTTAACTATTATGATGTTTTGCTTGGCTATGTCTGAGTAAACACCCTTGTTAGATTTAAGATTCAAATAGATTTTGAGGGATTAGCCCCAAATATGAATACTTGAGCATGTGATATTCATATTAGAAGATTGTTCTTAATGCTAGGATAAGAGTAGCTAACCTATACATGATGACAGTGGATATTATCCTTGGATCTATCTTCTTTGAGTCAGAATTTGCTAGGTGCAAGCGACAGCATGGTCTAGCAAATCTCTGGTGAACTGTTACCAACACGCGCTTAAAGCTTACTAGAGGCGCATCGATTGATTCTCCTATGGAGACATCGATCGATTGATGCGAGGCTATGTCGATCAATACGTGCGACAGCATGTCGATCAATACGTGCGACAGCATGTCGATCAATGCCTTCCTGATTATGACTTGCGCTTGTAGTGAATCATTGGTTCTAGTAATAGATAACCCAGAAAACGACAGTGGTACGGTTATTGTTACCGTTGGGTTCTATAATATCATGCAAGCATCTCACATAGGCATTCACACTATTATAATCATGATACGAGGGAGGCATACTACAAAGCTGTATGTGGCTCGTGTCCGCCTTTGCGGGACATCCCCATCCCAAGGAGACCTCAGAGGGTGTCGGGCGCGCCTATCTCACCAAGCATGGTCTCTCCCGAGTACCTCACGATTCTTTGAAAATTCTACCAAGTTCCGAGTGGGGTGACGTTCTGGATTCCGACCGTTGGCGAGAGCGCCAGGGATCCTCCGCAGGGCTTCTTTACTTGCTATGAAGCCTTTCTCACGTACAGCCGCATGTGGTTCCCGATCCCTGGTACCATTGTCCGTGCGCTTCGTTCCTTCGAACTTTCGATCAGCCAGCTTACCGTACCGTCTTTGGAGAGTTGGCTCGGTGTACTAGTCTCCAGTTACAAGTTAGGCATGGATCTTAGCCCTAGCGATTTCGAGGGACTTTGGTATACCAAGCCAATGTCGATCGAAGGTCTAATCAACGAGGTTTATCTTTTGAACTTTGATCATATATATTACCATTGCTGGACATATATTTTTTTCTGATCCTAAGTTCATACAAGGGATGAGGGTGTTCGGAATGGAACTTGATGAAAGCTTTCGAGGATCGAGGATCTCTCGCTTCAAAGCCGAGGAAGCCGAACGGGAACTCTTCCGTTTCCGGAAAGAGGCTAGGGAACAAATTCGGAAGCAGGCCAAACTTCATTCTCGGGCCCTTGTTCGGGCGGAAAGGAGAGGGACGAGAGCGATCGCTGCCGAGACTGCGCGGAGGGCTGAATCGTTCGCCACTGAGTTCGAGAGCTTGAAGGAAGCTCAAAAGTTTGTGGGTGATTTCCGCGAGTGCCGGGGATCGGTCGCTAACCTTCACAAGTCACAGAACCCGGGTTTCTCTTTCCCCTCCAAGATCGCTGAGATGGAAGGTCTTATGAGCGAATGCGCTCACGCTGAATCCTTGGTTCCTCCGATCGAGGGAAGGGTCAGGAAGCTTTGGGACCCCGTCGAGGTTTCGGAGGACACGGTGGAGGCCGAAGCAGGCGGAAATGCAGAAGGCGTTGATGAAGAAGTTGACCAGCCTGTGACTTCGTTCGGGATCTCCATGTCCGGATTTCTTGACGTTGATTACTGAGGGTCGTCGGGATTATATCCCTTTATCTTGATAGTTGTTTGCGTGGCCGTGTGGGGCCTGTTTATTTATATATGCCGCAACTGTAGGAGGTCGCGTAACCTTTGTATATTTCGGGACTGGCCGTTGGTGGCTTTGAATCCCTGCCGTTTCTGCGGCTCGAATATATATATCATGTGGATTTTGCAGAAATTTGCCTTGTGTTTTGATTTATACTTTCGTCAAGTGTAGAGGCTACAATCCGAGTAGTCACTTCATATTCTAACTCTTATTTTGTCGCTAGGTCTGTGTACTACATTGTAGCGAGTGTTTTAGGTGTTAGCGATGAGAGACATGTTTTTGGATCTCGTATCTGGTGTCGATACTATGTCTGTGAGATGTCAAAATCCAGCAAGACTGGGTTTAGGGCAAGACCTAGGCTTACTCTCAACTTTAAGGCTATGCGATGACTGATCGGCTTTCGTTTTGCCTGTTAGTGATTTCGTCCTGGCTCGCACCGTTTTAAAATCCGCGAATTGTCATCGGCTTATATTATTTGTTTAGGTGCGAATCAAGCTACTTCCGTTTGGAAGAGCTAACAAAAATTTTGGACTTCTTGTATAGCGCGCAATGATATCCTTGCCAGATGTAAGAGGACCTTGAAAAGGTCTGACTACGGTTTTGTATTAGCTAACCAAAATTTTGGACTTCTTTTATAGCGCACTATGATATCCTTGTCGGATGTAAGAGGACCTTGAAAAGGTCTGACTACAGTTTTGTATTAGTGAAACGTTTCTATGTTCGTCTGTCGGGGCCAATCGACGGGCGTTTGTTTTTTAAGTCGCAGGTGGACTATTTTGATGGATGATGCGATTCCGATACCTTTGGGAAATTTCGACGTCTCGCGTTTCCCCGAAGATATGATTTTCGTCTTTCCGAAGTTTTGATGCGTTACTGTGTTAAGCATGCTTTGAAAGTTTGATAAAAAGATTTTTTTTGAAAAGTTTCGAAAATTTCGAATACATGTGTGGATATTTCGCGTTTTTGTGGGAGTATAGGAGTATACGTACCCACTCTCCCCCCCCTTCCCTTTTGGTGAGGGTGATAGCTGAACTCGCCGGGTTTCGACAAGCTGCCTACGTACCTCTTTCGAGGATCAAGCCATCTCGTAGTTCTGATTGTTTCTGCGGACGTTTTTACTCCCCGTGTGTCGCCGTTATGATCGTACCAGTCGGATCGGTGGTCTGTGCGGTGGTCAAGCTGTCTGCTTTTACGGCGATGGACTCAGAGACTATGTCGCTGTCTTGAATTGTTGCCTGTTCGGATGATTATGGATCATCTTTTTTTGAGTTTTCAGGAATGTCGTGTGATTCCTTTGCTCGTTTTGGGTTAGCCGCAGGGGCGTTCCGATTTTTTCGCAGTTTGAACTCGGCTAGGTAGCAGAGTCTCGATTGTTTCTGACTCCCCCAGATTACTGCGGTTCCTGTTGGAGTTGGAAATTTGATGCCGAGGTGATACGTGGATGGTACTGCCTTCATGGAGTTGATCCAAGGGGTTCCCATGATTGCATTGTAGATGGCCGGGTTATCAACTACTGCGAACTCGACGATCTTTGTTACTTCCTAAGCCATCACCGGGAGCTTGATGTTCCCGAGGGTCATGGAGGTGATGCCCGAAAACCCAGTCAAAGGTGTTGGCTCAGGGATGACTTCCCCAAGTGGGATCTTCATCCTATAGAGGGTGTCTCGGAAGATGACGTTGACTGTACTTCCTTTATCGACAAGGATGCGGCCAACTTTGAGATCCTGGATCACCAGGTCGATGACTAGAGGATCTTAACGAGGTTTGTCAATTCCGACAGTTTCTTGTTCCTCGAAGACGATCGCGTGGTTGGGAATATCGCTATCCGGAAGCCAATTGGATCTCGTCTCGGTTTTTCGCCCGTAGGCTTTGATCAACGAGACCAAGTCTTGGTAGAACTGTGACCCTCCAATGATCATATTCACCCTCTGACGACTGCTGTTGTTCCCTCGGTCGTCCTGTCTCCTTCCGCGCTTCTCACCCGATTGACTTTCAGGCGCGCGATCTTCGGAGACAGCCTTGTTGGTTTTTGGGCGTTCGGACTCCAGGAGCAAGTCCTTTATGCCCTTGACCTTCGACAGTTCGCCGGTGAGGAGCTTTCCGGCGAGCCTGGCGCCGAGAACCTTGCAGTTCGCGGTGGAGTGACTTCTGGTTTCGTGGAACTCGCAGTAGGAATTATCCTTGTACTTGTTCCTGGTCCAGGTGTTTCCGGAGGTTTTGCCTTGCTCCGAGTTGATGGCGTACTTATGCTCGCCTTGGACGTCTTCCCCTTCGTGATGGACGTGCTTGTCGTTACGAGAGGGTTTCTTTTTTGAAGACGTTTTCTGCGGTCCATGCTTTTGCGATAGGACTCTCATCTCTTCTTCCATGACGATGAAGTCCGTTGCCTTGTGGAGGGTATCCTGGATCATCCGTGGTTTCTCCAGCAATATCCACTTTCGGAACTTTGACTTGTACCAGAGAGTTTTTCTCAGGGCGTCGATTGCGACTTTGTCGCTGATACCCGTCACCCTGGCCATCACTAGCTTGAACCTTCTCATGAAGTCGCGAAGTGATTCGTCTTCCTTTTGAGCCACACTCCATAAGTCCACGTCGGAAGTTTCTCTATCCATGAACATGGAGTACTGTTTGAGAAACGCCGAGGCTAGTTGGCGGAAACTTCCGATGGAGTTTCTATTGAGCCGAGAGAACCATTCGAGCGCGGCGCCCCTGAGATTCTCGACAAAGAGAAGGCAGTGACCGGCGTCTCGTTCACGCTCCGGGAGTTTGCATCTTCCCATCGCGATCTGGAAGGACTGTAAGTGTGCCTTCGGATCTGTGGTTCCGTCGTAGACGGGAATCCTGATCTTCCCAGGGTCTGAGATGCGTGTCTCTGTGATCCGAGCGGTGAACGGCGTTTTTTCGTGCTTCCTCGAGAAGTCTATCGATCTCGGGAACGGCACTAGTTGCCTGGTGAATTTGTGATTTCATCGCTTTTACCTCGGCTACTGTTTTTGCGAGAGACTCGCGGAGATCGTGGATCTCGCTATCGCTACCTGCGTTTTTCCGAGCTTGTCGGCGATGGTTGCGATGGATCCGAGTTTGATCCTTCGCCAGTTCTTCCTGTTCCATCCTGTAGAGGTCTTCTTCCTCTTCTGTCATGGGTTTTCGAAGGAGACCGTCTGTCTGGCAGACTGACTACGGGTCCTTCTAGGGTGAACATCAGCGCTACCATCCGAATGATCGGATTGGTCGCTAATGTCCAAGTCGATCCGCTTGACGTTGTTTTCTTCATTGTCCCCGGCGGGAGGTGGAAGATTCTCCGTGGTCGGTTGTGCACCCGGTTGGAGAGGTTCGTCAGGTTTTTGGCCTGAAGAAGTTTTGGCCTGGAGAAGTTTTGTCCGCGCGTGCAGCTTGATCGCCCGGAGTCTCGAAGTCGAGTCTTCTGCCGCTGCGGGATCTTGTGATCCCTCGCGGGACCTTGCTCTTGGCCTTCGCAGTTAAGGTTTCTACCTGTTTTGCGAGAGAGGCCACGAGTTTTCCTTGTTCGTCCGCCTGTTTCTGAGAGGAGGCGAACATCTCTTTCATCTGATCGAGTATCGTGGTGTCAGTGGTGACCGTTGATACATTTCCAGCTGGAGTATTGGCCGCGTTGGCATCGACGGGAGCTCCGTCGTGTGTTTGCGGGTTGTCAGTGTTGGTCGCCATGTCAGACCGAGCGTGTGTGGTTGCGAGTGAGATAGATCCGTACCCCCCCTCCTTCTAGCGCCAAACTGTGGGAACCAAAATTCGCACTGTCAATTTTAGTTGATTTGGAGGAAAGCCAAGTGAACCTAGCCATCCCTGAAGGTCCAGGTTATCTGCTGGGCCATACACGACACAATCAATACGACGGAAGGATAACAAAACGGAATATAAAAGTCGCAAGAAAAAAGATAGAGCAAAAGATCTTATTTCCGAATCCGCGTTTGAGCGTGAACAACAGGTAAGAGCCTCAGGTACGAGAGCTGTCGGCAACTTCGCTAGTCTAGCAACCTAAGTTCTAACCTAGTTGAGTCGCAGCTCGCTAGTAAAGACGGAAAAAAGTGCCTAAGTTGCTCTAAGTGCTATGTTGCTCTGAAAAAGTTCTCCCTTTGCTCCTCGCTCCAAGCTCTCCTTATATACTCCTCTTTAAGACAGTCTATTCTTCCTTTGGGCCGAATCTATCGCGAATCGGGCTTCATTCCATTTCCGTCGGTCTTCATGTTTATCGGGAAACTTGACATTTATCTTCAACAAACTTCACATTTATCTTTGGGAAACTTGACATTTATCTCTTTATGCTAAGATAAACATGGGCCGTCATGTCCATTTCGACTTGATTTCCTGAAAAATCGTAAGTGGGCCGTTTTGGTCGCGTTCGAGCCTTCTGGGGCCGTTGTTTCGACCGTGGACGTTTTACGATTTTCCGAGAAACCAGCCTGCCATGGCACTTGTTTTGCCGAAGGAACCCCAACTCACCGTATAGTCTAGATGACTGTTGTTTTTAGAATAACCGTGATCGTTTTATACGATGAATCGAAATCCATTCGTCAACCGCACCTTTGGTGGTCTCCCGAAGCTTTCTCGATTTATTTGGACCAAGACGAAATGGGATTCTTGGGTTTCTTATCTCCAAAGAGTTGAACGGTGATTCTTCGAGCAAGGATACAAAATGCATAGTTGGACTAGTTTGTTGAGACGGTCTAGCGGGGAGAAGATCGCACCTGTCGAGTGGTCCGTACGCGGGCGCCGCGGGACTTGGACATGGATACCGGCGCCGGTGCCCGTGACCAGCACGGGCGAGCCGGCGCCCGGCGTCCGTGACCAGCACGGGCGAGCTGGCGCCCGGCGTCCGTGACCAGCACGGGCGAGCTGGCGCCCGGCGCCCGTGACCAGCACGGGCGAGCTGGCGCCCGGCGCCCGTGACCAGCACGGGCGAGCTGGCGCCCGGCGCCCGTGACCAGCACGGGCGAGCTGGCGCCCGTGACCAGCACGGGGGAGCTGGCGCCCGGTGCCCGGTGCTAGCACGGGCGAGCCGGCGCCCGGTGCCCGGTGCCAGCAAGGGCGAGCCGGCGCCCGGTGCCAGCACGGGTGAGCCGGCGCCCGGCGCCCGGTGCCAGCACGGGCGACCCGGCGCCCGGTGCCAGCGCGGGCGAGCCGGCGCCCGGTGCCAGCGCGGGCGAGCCGGCGCCCGGCGCCTGGGGCTAGGCCGTGTGATATCTTGCATATTTACATGTTTTTAGCATCCATATCTCATGCATTTTGATCATATAAGTTAGGCATTAGGCATCTTTAGATCCATTTTTCATTCATTTGTCCTTATCAGGTGTTGGAGTATGCTTTGGTGTGATTTGAGGTGTTTGGAAGCCTTATGGCCCAAAAAGAGATGAAGAATCAAGTTTGGCCATGAAAAGAGAAGTCAATCCATGATCTGGTCAAGACAAATATGAGCATGGACGGAGGCCTTAGAGATATCTTCTAATACTAAGATTTGGTGGAGACACAGAATCTTGAGTTAGCTTTCCAACGGATGTAGTTTCAAGTCATTTGGAGCCATATTGGAGAAGTTATGATCGATTCATTGGAAGCATGTCAAGACACCCGACCTAACCTACCCGCACGGGTTGGGCGAGAGATGATGGACGCCAGGGAGTGTACCCGGCCTCACACACCCGGGATGAGAACCCCGCACGGCTCCACACACCCGGCCTGGCATACGCGGCCTGAAGGACCCGCACGGCTCACATACGCGGCCTGGCATACGCGGCCTGAAGGACCCGCACGGATCAACATGAGATACGCGGGTCGGTATACGCGTGTCGGGACTCGACCACCTTACCCGGGTATCGGCCAGTTTCTTCCTTCTTGCTGGATTCTGATTGGCTGAAGACTTAATGACCTCAAGGACTTTTTAGACTTTCTTCTTTATGTTTTTAAGGGTTTCCAAGCCCCATATAAATACTCTTGTATCCCCTTTGAGGGACTTGTCTCTTTTTCTCTCAAAAACACATTTGGATCTTGCATAAAGTTTGGATCTTGGATCCTTTTTATTCTTTTATTCTTATGTTCTTGAGCATCTATTTCTCTCTAATAATGGTTAACCTTGAATTCTTCATGGGTTTAAGGGAAATCATGTCTATTAGAGAGTAGATCATCTTAGGGTTCATGGGCTTGGGAGATTTAGGGTGATTAAGTGTAGATCCAAGGTGCTTAGTGTTAGATCTATCCTTTCCTTGCATTGATTTGGTGTTCTTAATGCTATATTTTGGTTGGCCTGTCAAGCATAGAGACATAGGCATTTCATGCCCGAAAAGTGTTCTTTGAAATGCCTGAACCAACTCATCTATGCTTTTAGCTTGCTTTGCCTAAGAGATTAGTTGTCAAAGAAGCTAGGATTGCTATTAGACTTATTCTTTATGCTTGCTTTGATCATTACAGCCAAAGAGATTTGGTGTACTTGGGTGATCATTGCAAAAGAGCATTCATCTAGAGATAGAGCTTGCTTAGTTTTGTTGTCTAGGCATAAGGTTGATAGATTGAATGTTGCTGCCACCTTTAGATTGAAGCTTGATCACCCAAGGTCAATTCCCTTGCCCCATGAGTCCTATTGCTTCATATTGAAAGAGAGATCATTACTTTATTGCATTTTAGTTTAGTTTTAGTTCATTTCACTCCACTCTATTGATTGCACTTAGATTAAGCATAGACTTGCATTCCCTTTGCATTGAAATCACCTAGGATTGGTTCGACAATCTTTTATACTACATCATTTGATTAGGACCCTAGAAATGTCCTTTCATCACCGTGGCCGCTCCTGCTGGTGTCCGGGGCTACGATGCGATCATCTCCTCCGACGTTTCGTCGAGTAACTAGTTTTTTCCTTGGTTTTATTCGTCACTTGATTGTTTCCAAGGACTTTCGGGTGTTGATTCCGTCTTTGACCGATTTTGACCCCAACATTAATCACCCTAACCCATGGATCCAAAGTGTGTCTACTCACTAATCTCCATGAGAAACCTTAAATCTATGTGAGATTCAAGGCTAATCATGTTTGTGAGAAGGAGAAACAAGATATAAGATGAAGAACTTCTTTAGATTGATAAAAAGATTCAAGCTTTTACAATATGGGGCAAAGTCTTGAGAGAAAGTGAGATACTCCCACTTTGGGAGATATAAGAGTATTTATACAAGGCTTAAAAGCCCTAAAAAACATCATAGAAAAATACTAAAAGGTCCCTAGGATCAATTAGGCTTCAACCAATAGGAAACCAGCTTGAAATTCCGTCAGGAGTGGAGGAAATGACCCAACCCGGTCCAACCAACCCGGACCAGCCTTGTTCTGGCCGTCCAGCCGTCCCGACCGGGTAGGTCATCCCGGACCAGCCTACCCGGTCCTGCCTTGTTCATCTCAAGCTTCTCCCAACCGGGTAGCTCATCCCGGACCAGCCTACCCGGTCCTGCCTCCCCAGCCTGGTCGTCCAGCGTTCCGTCCGGGTGTTCGAACCCGGACTGATCTACCCTGCCAGCTTGATATGCTTCAAGTGAACTGATCATAACTTCTCCAATACAGCTCCAAATGACTTGAATCCACTTCCATTGGAAAGCTAACTCAATTTTCTGTGTCTCCACAAAATATTAACATCAGAAGAAATATCTAAGGCCTCCGTACATGCTCATCTTTGTCTTGACCAAATCATGGATTGACTTCTCTTTTCATTGCCAAACTTGATTCTTCACCTCTTTTTGGGCCATATGGCTTCCAAACACCTCAAATCACACCAAAGCATACTCCAACACATGATAAGGACAAATGAATGCAAAATGGACCTAAAGATGCCTTACGCTTAACTTATATGATCAAAATGCATGAGATATGGATGCTAAAAACATGTAAATATGCAAGATATCAACTCCCCCACACTAGACCTTTACTTGTCCTCAAGTAATCTTTTCAAAACACAAGGAGGAGAGATATAAAGATGGGAGCAAAGCCAAAAGAAACACTCATAGCACTCAACTTGACATCCTAAAGAAACATAGCAAATAGCATGAGCAAAACTCTCTTATTATGCTCTAGCTTCACAAGGCCTATCAATTACTCTTATGCCTCTTCACAAGATGAAATGCTTATCAACCAACAAGTTCTCTTAAACATCCCTCACATTGATTCACACACACAAGGTGAAGTCTCACAAATGGGCACATGATCTCAATCATTTGGCTAGGTGATCAAATGGTCTAATATGGATGATAATGAGGTTTCAATGCATCATTTCAAGGTGGCAATCACTCAAAATTTAAGGAGCTTGATAATTATGAAAAATTTATCTAAGACTAGGAGCAATTCATGCATACATGGATCCATCCTCATCATTCTACCCAATTCCTAAATGATTACAAGATCTACACCCCTTTTATTCATCCCATAACCGAAAATTGAAAAGCATTCTCACATCACTCACCTCATGAACAACTTTCTTTCCTTTGAAATTCAACCACTAAGGACCTCTAATCACTTCTCTAAGCTCTAACTCTTTAAGTTTGTCCTTCCCCACTATCGTATTGAATCCTTCTTTTTCTTTTTCTTTTTCTTTTTTTTTATAACACAAAGATGGGGGAAGGTCAAAAACATCAATTAAGAGCTTCTTATCTTTTTATTTTAGGTCCCTAGGGTTCTTCTTTCCTATGATACTCATTTGTTCATCAATCTCAACAATGTTACATTCCAAACCCAAGATTTAGACCATTAAGGAACAAAAACCCCACTCACCATCCTAGAAGCTAGCTCAAATGAGGACCCTATGCTAGCAAGAGATGAGAACAAATCCATGTCGCTCCCAATACTCTAAAGATTTTGCACATGACAAGCTATCAGAAAAGGCCTCACTCAAGCAAATCAATGTAGGCTTCAAAGAATTCCTAGGGTTCAAGGGTATGGGAGTGCCATTTGGGTTAACAAAGAGTGGTATAATGGGGAAAGATAACCCAAATGTGTATGAGACCCATGATCAAGTATGCAAGTGCCCATATGCAAGAGAAATTAAGTTCATTCAAGTCTAATTTCAGGATGGAGCTGGTTTCAAGAATAATGCCAATATCAAGCAAGCAAGCAAGTTTCAAGAAGAGTTTTCAAGGCTCAAAGCATGCAAGCCTTTCAAAAGATGCTTAAGCTACTTGATATGTTTAACTAGGGTGTCAAATTCAGTGCAAACAAGTGTTCTTTACAAGGCAATGATCCATGTGCAAGTGAATGCTACCTATATGCTCTAGACTCAATCTTAAAGATGCAAGTGATGCAACTACATGATTCAAAAATTTTTAATTTTTTTATGCATATATGAATGTACAATGCAATGCATGAGACTCTCAATCACAAAGCAAACATGATCGAATACTTGGTACCTCCCCCACACTTAAATCACACAGTCTCTGTGTGAGTAAGAGAGAAGGAGATACCCCAAAAGACAAAAACAAATGTATTGACAAGAAGGGTTGGAGTGTTACCACATAAGGAGTGTTGGGCGTGGTGCTTGGTGCCTAGGGGAGCAATGTCTGGTCGCCTGCCACCTTTTGTCTAGCCTTAGACCCAACCTGAAAAACCTCAACTATCCTTATTAAAAAGCTTCAAAAGAAAGAAAGATAAAGAAATATATAAAATGGATAAACATGGGAATGCCTCCCAAGCGCGCTTGTTTGAAGTCTCTAGCTTGACTTTGTGTGCTTGCTAATCATAAGTATCAAAAGGTTGAGCCAATGCACCTTTGGTCCTTCTCCTATGAGAACAAGGAACCAAGTATGCAAAGGAGCACACTACTGTCCATAGAAAATAGACAGATTTTTCATCAAAGAGCTTCACTAAAGATGTATCATGAATCATGAGATGCTCTTTGAGGTTCAAATTGTCATGAGAATCAAAAGCATTTGGTGGAAACACAAAGTCAACTACAGGCTCAAACGAAGTTTTAACAAAGTAGTCAACTCTATCTCCATCAACCAAATAATACACAATGTTCACATTCTCATGATAATTTTCAGCATGGGGGTTTTCTATCTCAAGCAAGAGCTTATCCACATCAAGTTCATACCCTAGATCAGCAAGTGCAAGAAGAGGTCTAGGTTCATTAAGAATGAAAAACTCAGATTCAAGATCAAATGAAGCACATAGATAACTCTTGTCAAAACAAACTTCAATATGATCTCAAACAAGCTTTTCTATTCTCAACTCATCTAGTTTCCTAGTTTCACATATCAGATCAAGACATTCATTTATGAGCACATGAGAATCAAGATCATGGGCAATGTTCTCACCACAAGGCAAGCAAATTTCCTCACGTTGAAGTTCTAAAGTGGAAATGCTTGTACCTTCCAGCTGGAGTGGTGGAACCCAATACATTACCTCTTTAAGGTCATAAGCAACATCAAAATCATGTTGTGTAACCTCCCTTTCTTCAAACTCTGCTTGATCCCTAATGAGGTGTACCCGAATAATTCGTGCCAGGGATCTCATTGGCTTGCCCCAATTCTCTTTCTTTCTCTGAAGCCGATGCAACTCCACCCTTTGGTCTGGTGTGAGTATGCGTATATCAAAGGGTGGTGGCTCCACATACACATATGGCTCATCTTCAATGTGATCTTCCTCTTCTTGTGGCTTCTCAAAGTAGCTTGAAGCCATCACTGCAAGAACAAAAGCTAGAAGCAAAGGTTAGTAACTATACAAAAGCAAAAGAAAGCATAAGAAAATAAAGCTTAGTCTCAAGAAAGATTGAAATCCTAATGATAAATATACTAGTTCCCCTGCAACGGCGCCAATTTGATAGTGGAAGTTTTCAAGGCTCCCAAGTCAAATGATAGTATAGAAATATTGTAGCATCAATAATACACAAGCTTCCTTAATCTAAGCAAAAAAGAAGATGGATGAAGGTAACAAGCTAAGATCCTAAAAATATAGACAAGGTGATCTAAAATCCAATCAAGAAACAAGTGCAAGAACTCAATCAAATGCTAAGGTGGAATCCATGGGACTAGGAATTTGACTTTAGGTGATGTAGATCCAATCTAGAGGTGGCAAGCCACCAATCAAACACTCTCCTTATGCCTAAACAACAAAAATAAGCAAACTCTATCCCTAGATGAATGCTCTTTTGCAATGATCACCCAAGTACACCAAATCCCTTTGGCTGTAATGATCAAAGCAAACATTAAGAATGAGTCTAATAGCAATCCTAGCTCCTTTAACAACTAATCCCTTAGGTAAATCAAGCTAAAAGCATTGAAGAGATGGTTCAGGCATTTCATCGAACACCTTCCGGGCGGAAATGCCTATAGATCTATTTTGATATGATCAAGACCAAAACAGCATTAAGAACCCTCAACAAGCAAGGAAACAAGTAGATCCGATCTAATGGTGGCAGCTTTCAATCAATCTAACAACCTTAGGCCTAGACACAAGTCTAAACAAACTCTATGGTCAAGAAGAATGCGCATTTGCTAACACATCTCAAACATCAAATGGTCATTGGCTACATAACATGCAAGCAATCAGTAAGAACAAGCCTACTAGCCATCTTAACACCTTTACAACAAATGGTCTTTGTTAAAGAATGTTAAAAGCTTAGTAGAGGTGGTTCAGACATTTCATAGAACACCTTGTGGGTGAGAAATGTCTAGAACTCAACCTTTGAGAGGCCAACTCAAAAGAAGCATTAAAATCACTCTACGAGCAAGGAACAAGATAGATCTACACTAAAACACCCTAGATCTTCACTTAATCACCCTAATCACCTTAACCCATGGATCCAAAGTGTGTCTACTCACTAATCTCCATAAGAAACCTTAAATCTATGTGAGATTCAAGGCTAATCATGTTTGTGAGAAGGAGAAACAAGATATAAGATGAAGAACTTCCTTAGATTGATAAAAAGATTCAAGCTTTTACAATATGAGGCAAAGTCTTGAGAGAAAATGAGATACTCCCACTTTGGGAGATATAAGAGTATTTATACAAGGCTTAAAAGCCCTAAAAAACATAGTAGAAAAATACTAAAAGCTCCCTAGAGTCAATTAGGCTTCAACCAATAGGAAACCAGCTTGAAATTTGGTCAGGAGTGGAGGAAATGACCCAACCCGGTCCAACCAACCCCGACCAGCCTTGTTCTGGCCGTCCACCCTTCCCGACCGGGTAGCTCATCCCGGACCAGCCTACCCGGTCCTGCCTTGTCCATCTCAAGCTTCTCCCGACCGGGTATCTCATCCCAGACCAGCCTACCCGGTCATGCCTCCCCAGCCTGGTCGTCCAGCGTTCCGTCCGGGTGTTCGAACACGGACTGATCTACCCGGGCAGCTTGATATGCTTCAAGTAAACTGATCATAACTTCTCCAATACAGCTCCAAATGACTTAAAACCACTTCCATTGGAAAGCTAACTCAATTTTCTGTGTCTCCACAAAATCTTAGCATCAGAAGAAATTTCTAAGGCCTTCGTCCATGCTCATTTTTGTCTTGACCAAACCTTGGATTGACTTCTCTTTTCATGGCCAAACTTGATTCTTCACCTCTTTTTGGGCCATATGGCTTCCAAACACCTCAAATCACACCAAAGCATACTCCAACACCTGATAAGGACAAATGAATGTAAAATGGACCTAAAGATGCCTAATGCCTAACTTATATGATCAAAATGCATGAGATATGGATGCTAAAAACATGTAAATATGCAAGATATCACGTAACTTATATGATCAAAATGCATGAGATATGGATGCTAAAAACATGTAAATATGCAAGATATCAACTCCCCCACACTAGACCTTTACTTGTCCTCAAGTAATCTTTTCAAAACACAAGGAGGAGAGACATAGAGATGGAAGCAAAGCCAAAAGAAACACTCATAGCACTCAACTTGACATCCTAAAGAAACATAGCAAATAGCATGAGCAAAACTCTCTTATTATGCTCTAGCTTCACAAGGCCTATCAATTACTCTTATGTCTCTACACAAGATGCAATGCTTATCAACCAATAAGTTCTCTTAACCGGCCCTCACATTGATTCACACACACACACACTCAAGGTGAGTTCTCACAAATGGGCACATGATCTCAGTCTTTTGGCTAGGCGATCAAATGGTCTAATATGTATGAAAAAGAGGGTTTCAATGCATCATTTCAAGGTGGAAATCACTCAAAAATCAAGGATCTTGATCATTATGCAAAATTTATCTAAGACTAGGAGCAATTCATGCATACATGGATCCATCCTCATCATTCTACCCATTCCTAAATGATTACAAGTTCTACACCCTTTTTATTCATCCCATAACCCAAAAATGAAAAAAATTCTCACATCACTCACCCCATGAACAACTTTCTTTCCTTTGAAATTCAACCACTAAAGATCTCTATTCATTTTTCTAAGCTCTATCTTTAAGTTTTTCCTTCCCCACTATCTTATTGAATCTTTCTTTCCCCTCTTTTTTTTCATATATAGGGGGAAGGTCTCAAACATTACACAAGAGCTTTCTTATATTTTTTTTCTGTTCTAGGTCCCTAACGTTTTTCTCTTTCTCAATGATACTCTTTTGTTCATAAATCTCAGCATTGTTACATCCCAAACCCAAGACATAAGCCTTTAAGGAACCAAAACTCCACTCACCATCCTAGAAGCTAGCTCAAATGAGGACCCTATGCTAGCAAGAGATGAGAACAAATCCATGTTGCTCCCAATACTCTCGAGATTTTGTACATGACAAGCTATCAGAAAAGGCCTCATTCATGCAAATCAATGTAGGCTTTAAATAATGGCTAGGGTTCAAGGGTATGGATGTGCCATTTGGGTTAACAAAGAGTGGTATAATGGGGAAAGATAACCCAAATGTGTACTGTTGGGGTCAAAATCGGTCACGACGGAATCAATGCCTGTAAGTCCCCGGAAAGTATTTCTCGGAACAAAGAGTCTCTTATAAATCGAAAAGAGGTTATACGAAAAGTTCTCGAAATAGAATATCCAATCTCTCCGACAAATAACTCTCGGGAAACACACGGCAAAACGAAAGGAGGTCGGAGCTTGGTCTTACCAGGTCAACTCGCCATAGGGCGAGCTCAGTCTTTCCAGCTCACCCTACGACAATCTCATTTTCTTCTCCTTTGAGTCTAGATCAAAATAGCTTTTGTTTCGTCTCAATCGGAGTTTCGGTTAAGATTTTACGAAGCGAACAAAGTCACTGTCCCGACCACCTCGTGGGTGTACTCGCCCGGCGAGTACAACCATCACGCGGGTCACCTCGTCCTCTGTAATGGCCACCTCGCCCTAGGGCAAGTTCACCTTTTTTCTCCTTTGAGTCTTGATCAAAATGGCTTTCGTTTCGTCTCAATCGGAGAGATTTTACGGAGAGAACAAAGTCACTGTCCCGGCCACCTCGTGGGTGTACTCGCCCGGCGAGTACAACCATCACGCGGGTGACCTCACCCTCTTTAATGGTCACCTCGCCTTAGGGAAAGCTCACCTTTGTTCTCCTTTGAGTCTAGATCAAAATGGCTTTCTTTTCGTCTCAATTGGAGTTTCCGTTGAGATTCTACAAAGAGAACAAAGTCACTGTCCCGGCCACCTCATGGGTTTACTCGCCCGGCGAGTACAACCATCACGCGGGTGACCTCGCCCTCTTTAATGGCCACCACGCCCTACGGCAAGCTCACCTTTGTTCTCCTTTGATTCTAGATCAAAATGGCTTTCGTTTCGTCTCAATCGGAGTTTCCGTTGAGATTTTACGAAGAGAACAAAGTCACTATCGCGGCCACCTCGTCGGCGTACTCGCCCGGAGAGCTCAACCCCGGCATGGTCGTACTCGCCCGGCGAGTATGACAGACACGAAGGTCAGCTCGCCGGCGAGCTCAGCCCCGACACGGGCGTGCTCGCCGGGCGAGCTCGACCGGACGCGGGTCAGCTCGCCGGCGAGCTCAACCCTGGCGCGGGTGTGCTCGTCCAGCGAGCTCGACCAGCATGCGGGTCAGCTCGCCGGCGAGCTCAACCACAGTGTAGGTGTGCTCGCCGGCCGAGCTCGACCGGCTCGCGGGTCAGCCCGCCGGCGAGCTCAATCCAGCATGGGTGTGCTCGCTAGGCGAGCTCGACCAGCACGCGGGTCAGCTCGCCGGTGAGCTCAACCCCAGTGTGGGTGTGCTCCCCAGGCGAGCTCGACCAGCTCGCCGGCGAGCTCAACCCCAGATTGGGTGTGCTCGCCGGGCGAGCTCGACCAGCACGCGGGTCAGCTCGCCGGCGAGCTCAACCCCAGCGTGGGTGTGCTCTCCGGGCGAGCTCGACCAGCACGTCGGTCAGCTCGCCGGCGAGCTCAACCCCAGCGTGGGTGTTCTTATCGGGCGAGCTCGACCAGCACGCGGGTCAGCTCGCCGGCGAGCTCAACCCCAGTATTTGTGTGCTCGCCGGGCGAGCTCGACCAGCACGCGTGTCAGCTCGCCGGCGAGCTCAACCCCAGCGTGGGTGTGCTCGCCGGGAGAGCTCGACCAACATGTGGGTCAGCTCGCCGGCGAGCTTAACCCCGGCGTGGGTGTACTCGCCCGGCGAGCTCGACCAGCACGCAGGTCGGCTTGACTAACTCCTGTATCTTCCGTATAGCTGTGGCGTCCGACCTTCGGGACCACATACTTCTCGCTTCGTTTCGATTAAAGTTATGGTCCGCAAGGATCCAAACTTGTCTAGAGGCCCACCTACGATCTTGGAGGGGATCCAAGCCCTTAGGAATTTGACAGTTTATCCAAACTTTCGAAAGTAGGATAAATGTTAAGTTTCCGAAAATAAATGTCAAGATTCGAGGATAATTACAAAGATCGACGGAAAATGGAATATTCCCAAAAAGAGATAAACTTGGGCCCGAAGGCAAAGGAATAAGCGGGCCACCGACCTAAAGCAACTATATAAGGAGAGCTGGAGCAGAAGAAAAAGGATCTGAGATTTGAGACCTAGAGAACTCCCGTTAGCATAGAGAACTTAGAATTTAGGCGGTTACACTAGCAAGGCAGGACCTAGAACGTCTGGCCGCCTCTTGTTCAAGTTTTATCTTATCCGCAGACCTCTGTTCCTCTCGGAAGGATCTAACAATTCTTTAACTTCAGAGCTCCGCACATAGAAACCCTAGCATAATCTTAGACATGCCTGTTTCTATGACCAACGCTCGTACTAGACGAACTCGCCCAGGCAGTTCGATCTCTTGTTCAATTCTTTCTAACTGAACTACGTCCGACTTGATCCTTGAAAGGGGTTCGTAGGCAGCCTTTCTTAAGGTCTAGTCCCAACACTTAACAAACCCTTTTCCGCATTTATTTGGTCACTTGTCGTTGGCTGTCGCAGAGAATTCGGACCTCAAGGAAAGTAGGGTTTTCCTTGCTTTCCTCCATATTTTATTCATTAAAATCGACGGTGTGAATTTCGGTTCCCACAGTTTGGCGCTAGAAGGAGGGGGGACTGATTATTCTTACTCATACGGCCGCAAAATGCTTGATCAAAGCGATGTCTGGAAATATGAAAGAAAAACTCGCAGTTTGTGTCGACACTGGTAAAACAACTCCAGCAGCGACTGCCCATATGGCCAACGCTTACGCAAACGCCACAGTTCTCGAGCAAATCAAAAACCTAATCGCGGCTTTTCGCCACGGGAAGAGCACAAAAACTAGCTCGCAATTTCTCTGTCTAAACAGAAAGGGCAACGATAAAATCTATCAAACCCCGAAAATTCGTCTTGTTACCAAGGTAGAGAAGTCTCAATGAGCAAGGGTTGTACGAAAAAACGTTTTTCGAGAACCTCTCGGAAAAATAAAACTTGTTCTCTTCGAAACCTATGGGAAAACCTAGATTACTCGTGAAAAAGAAGCACGACAAATCGGGTCATCAATTCCCACTGTGGTACTTCATTCTAACAATTCTCGGGAAACACACGCGAAACGAAAAAAGCGTTTACCAATACTTCCAACCGTCCGAACCATTTTGAGGAAGCACAAAGCTCCGACTGTCCCGACCAGCTTACCATATAGCGAGATTGGCCCTTCTCGACAAACTCGCAATACGGCCAACTCGGTCCTTCTCGGCCAGTTTTGGAAAAATTAGAGTTCAATTGTATAAAATCACTCGAAACCTAAGACGGTTAAAGAAGACTAAACAAAGCCAAAACGAGAGGTTGTATCCCTCACTGCTAAGACGTCTTCCGAAACCTAGAATTTCATAAACGCTGCGTGAACTCTCGATTTTCCCACTAAGCTTACTTCGGAGAAACTACTCAAAACACCTTTGGATCAATCCTACGGAAACAAGAAAATTTCTGATGAAGTTTAGTTACAAAAATTACAGCTCACCGCAGCGAGAGTTTCTGATATTAAAATTCAATAATATTTTACGGAACACCTTTTGTAAAATAATACTCGACAGTATTTCACGGGACAGCTTTTGTACAATTAAACTCGACAACATTTTACGAAACAGCTTCCGTAAAATTAACTCGACAACAGTTTGCAGCATAACTCTCGTAAAATAAAAGTTCGACAACGTTTGAAGAAACAACTTCCATAAGATCAAACTCGGCAATATTTTTCAAAACATCATTCAAAAATTTAAACAAGATCATATGAAACAATAGGATCTGGGACATGAACAGTTCGCTCATAGCTTGACGAACTAAACCAAATGACATCTTGTCCATTGCTTCCTCTTTCCTAAACGCCCCTCTTGGCCCGCTTCTCTTCCTTTTTTTCAACGATTTCGTAAAATTCCTTCGGAAAACCGGAAGTACGAAGAAACGAGGACATCAACTTGGACGTTTATGTCTCTTCCTCATTCCGATATTGTCGTCAAAATTTTGTCGAAAACCAATTCGTTTAAAATTCAGTATCAGGCTTTTCGAAGTCCCTTGACATTCAATCGAAAGTGGCCATTCCGAAACGCCTAACAAACTCTCGATAAATTACTAACTCGTCAGAAGATAAGAGGAGACGAAGATGGAAGAAGAGGCAATATCGAATAATCGATGAGACTAAGGTATGTCCGACTCAGAAAGTTTTATCAGGTTTTAATTCTTCGTAGGAGAGGAATGAAAACGTCTTGAAAACTGCCGTAAAATTTAGGTAACCTAGAACCTAGGTGGATAGTCTAGCAAGCTAAGTCTTAGGCAATTTGTCCAGTATTGTTCTATTGTTCCTTGACTGTCCAGGCAGAACATGCAAACCAATCTAATCTCTCGAAAAACCGAGAAACGATCGCAACGCATCTTAAGTAATTTTCATGCAACCAAAGGAGTATACGAACCATTCATCGTATAACTGAAACCTAAAGAAGAAATTTTTTTTAACAGCCAACAGCCGTAACTCGAAAAACTCCACTATGCTTGGCCTGTCAATCTCGATGAATGCTATTCGGCCCTCGGCCAACTATGCCTTTCCGTAAAGCCCGAACCTGAATTCGGCATCCCCTTAAAACACAATCGTAAACTAACATGACCTTAATGTTAACACGAAAGGGTCATGGTCTAATCATTTACCAACAACTTCCTTGGCTATACGGCTGAACACAACCTTCATGCCACGCCCAAATAATTGAGCGACCACTGCTCCAGTCGATTAACGGCTAAAACGACAATCAACGATTTGTCATAGAACGCCAAGTGACTGTTACGCAAGCAGTTTGTCGTATAATCCAGAATCCGAAATCATACAATAGTTCTTCATAACAAAACTCAGTCCTAACACCCATATGGTTAACGGAAGATTCAAACTTATCATCAATCGATTAAGTTCTATACGCCCCGTAAACACGGCATGAAAAGAAAAACTCGTGACAAAGCTCCAAGAGTTATACGAGTCATCCTTAAAAATATACAAAACAAATCCCAGAAGGCCAACATTTCACGAAGCACAGTGAAGGTAGACGCTTCTCCCTAGGTCAAATTTACGTGATCCCTCGGTCCTAATTCCTCGATCATAAATAAAAAAATTTCTGCGTCCAAACTGAAACAACAGTTTCTGGCTGCGAACATTCGCAAAACATCTCCAAGCCCGGGCGTGGGTGTACTCGCCCGGTGAGCTCGACCAGCACGCAGGTCGGCTTGACTGACGAGCTGACCTGATCCCGGCCTGTCCGACCTACTTCAACTCCTGTATCTTCCGTATAGTTGTGGCGTCCGACCTTTGGAACCACATACTTCTCGCTTCGTTTCGATTAAAGTTATTCTCGAAGTTTTACGACTAAAACCGAGAAAATCGTATAAACATCAAAAGGCCTAAAAATGGTCCGCAAGGATCCAAACTTGTCTAGAGGCCCACATACAATCTCGGAGGGGATCCCAGCCCATAGGAATTATGACGGTTTATCCTAACTCTCGGAAGTAGGATAAATGTTAAGTTTCCGAAAATAAATATCAAGATTCGAGGATAGTTACGAAGATCGACGGAAAATGGAATATTCCCAAAAAGAGATAAACTTAGGCCCGAAGGCAAAGGAATAAACGGGCCACCGACCTAAAGCAACTATATAAGGAGAGCTGGAGCAGAAGAAAAAGGATCCGAGATTTGAGACCAAGAGGACTCTCGTTAGCATAGAGAACTTAGAATTTAGGCGGTTAGACTAGCAAGGCAGGACCTAGAACGTCTGGCCGCCTCTTGTTCTAGTTTTATCTTATCCGCAGACCTCTGTTCCTCTCGGAAGGATCTAACAATTCTTTAACTTCAGAGCTCCGCACGTAGAAACCCTAGGCATAATCTTCGACATGCCTGTTTCTAAGACCAACGCTCGTACTAGACGAACTCGCCCAGGCAGTTCGATCTCTTGTTCAATTCTTTCTAACTTAACTACGTCCGACTTGATCCTCGAAAGGGGTACGTAGGCAGCCTTTCTTAAGGTCCAGTCCCAACTCTTAACAAACCTTTTTCCGCATTTATTTGGTCACTTGTCGTTGGCTGTCGCAGAGAATTCGGACCTCAAGGAAAGTAGGGTTTTCCTTGCTTTCCTCCATATTTTTTTTTCATTAAAATCGACGGTGTGAATTTCGGTTCCCACATGTATGAGATCCATGATCAAGTACGCAAATGACCATATGCAAGAGAAATTAAGTTCATTCGAGTCTAAGTTCAGGTTGGAGCTGGTTTCAAGAACAATGCCAATATCAAGCAAGCAAGCAAGTTTCAAGAAGAGTTATCAAGGCTCAAAGCATGCAAGCCTTTCAAAAAATTCTTAAGCTACTTGATATGTTTAACTAGGGTGCCAAATTCAGTGCAAACAAGTGTTCTTTACAAGGCAATGCTCCATATGCAAATGAATGCAACCTATATGCTCTAGACTCAGTCTTAAGGATGCAAGTGATGTAATCTACATGATTCAAAAATTTAAAATTTTTTGGATTTTCTATGAAAATATGAATGTACAACGCAATGCATGAGACTCAAAATCACAAAGCAAACATGATCAAATACTTGGTACCTCCCCCACACTTAAATCACACAGTCTCTGTGTGAGTAAGAGAGAAGGAGATACCCAAACAAGACAAAAGCAAATGTATATACAAGAAGGGTTGGGGTGATACCTAAGAAGGAGGTTTGGGCGTGGTGTTTGGTGCCGGGGCTAGGAGCTGGCATGGTTCATAGCAACTAGAGGAGGCTGCTACATGGCAATCACAGGGCTCAGGTGGTTAATCACCTTTCTTCTCTCCTCTAGTGCTTGGCTCAACCTGAAAACCTTGACCACTTTTATTAAAAATAAGGATAATTGAAATTGCAAAGCTATGTACAAGGATAACCATGGGACTTCCTCCCAAGTGACCTTGTTTTGAGTCACTTAGCTTGACTACCTTGTCTCTTGAACTAGTGAGAAGGAGGATCCTTCCCACCTTCAAGTGTGATGGTGAGGACCTGAGAGAGAAGCTCTTGAAGCTTGATTGGGTCATCTTGGAGCTGAGGAGTTATGATGGCTCTAGCACTTGAGAATGGTGTGGACCTGCCCTTATGCTTGATCTTGTACTCAATGACACCAGCCTTGAGCTTCTTAGGATGGAGAGTAAGAGTGTGTGGGAGCAGATCAAGAGGTTGAGGATGAGGTTCTTTCACCATCTTCTTTTTGCCATGAGTGGTCTTTGAGGCTCCACTCATCCCCTCTGTTTTAGCACTTTCCAAGTGCACATCACACAACTCTTTTGAAGACTCTCCATCAAGACCTTCTTTGTTACCAACAACCACTTCATCTTGAGGCTTCTCAACAGCTCGTGCATCACAAGTGGTTGTCCCACAATAGCCTGATTCCATTGGAGGTTGGAGAGGATAGGAGACAGCTTTGTTGACATGCATGAGGGTGACCTTCTTGTTGGGAAAGTCAATGCAAGCTCCAACTGTTGTGAGGAAAGGAGTGCCAAGGATCAAAGGGACTCTCTCTTCAGATGCCATCTTCAAAACAGTGAGGTCAATAGGTATGGTGCAGGATCCAATATTCAAGGGGAAGTTCTTGATTATTCCAAGTGGGGTTGTAGAAGAAGAATCCCCAAAGGTGAGAGGAGGAGTATCTGGTTCCATGCTTTCAATCCCAAGACTTCACCATATTAAAGGAAATGACATTCACACTAGCACCACTATCAACAAGAGCATCATCCATAGTTAGTTTACCAAGGTTGCAAGATAAGGTGAACTTCCCTTGAGATTCAAGCTTAGGGAGGGACTTTGGAGGGATTGGTGGATCAATCTTCAGAATAGAGATGTCCAAAAGCTCAGCTACTTCAGCCTGGTGGTCTATAATGTCCTTGATGAGCATCATCTGGACATGAGCTTCACGCATACCTGATATCTCTGGAAGCTTGACTCCAACATCACTAAGATCTTTCCTGAACTTTGAGATCACCTTAGATTTGGTGAAAACTCTTTGGGGAAAGGGGAGCTTATCATATGGTGATAGCTCAAACTCAATGTCTTCCTGCTTCACTTCTTTCAGCTTGTTGTCTTCTCTCTTTCAATTTGGTGTCTAAGCTCTAGGCTCAGCTTGCTGCAGACTCTTTACCTCAGCCTTCTTGGCAGCATCCCTCAAAATTGTGATTCAGCTGTGGCCACAACAAATCTCTCAACATCCCCAAACTCAGTGCCAAACATTTCAATCTCATCCTTCTCTGTCTCATGAGTACACATCTCAATCTTTGAAGAAGTAGTAGAGAGGATGACATTGCAAGATTCCTTGGGATTTTTCTCTGGTTTCCTGGTAGAGATCCCATTGGGCTCTTGGAGGATGAAGACATAGAAGCAACCTGGCTCTCCAAAGCTTTGAGATGAGAGGCAACTTGCATGTACTTGTTGTTGAGGTTAGAATAGGTTCCATCAATCTTGGCATGGATGTTCTTGAACTCATCACCAATTTTCTTAGCATTTCTTTCTCGAGCTTCTAAGAGTTGCTTGAACATGGACTCCATTTTTGAACTTGGGGCCTGAGCTTGAGAAGAGCTTCCTTGGGGCTGAGTAGACTGGTTGGCTTGGTAACCTCCTTGCTGATTGTTGTAGTAAGGTCTGTGCTGGTAGTTGTTTTGGTACTGGAAATTGGGCTCTTTCCTATACCATGTGCCATTAGCATTAATGAAGCACAACACCTCTTGGCCTTCTACATCATCAACCTGATTAGTCCCAGCAGTCTGCTTTTGTTGCTGGTTCCCAATGGAGTTAATCTGCTCCTGCTTAGCCTTCTCTGCAATAATCTTGTCCAACTTCTCTTTGAGAGATTTCAGCGCCTTCCTTGTGTGCTGATCATCTTCATCAGTGCCTCTGTTTTCCCTATCATGCTCCTCACTGTAGACTGAGTCACTCTTGGCCATGTTCTCCACCAGTTCCTCTGCAGCCTGCTTAGTTCTGCCCAAGAAGAACCCATTGCTGGCTGTGTCTAATCTGCTCCTGAACTCTGGAAGAGCACCTCTGTAGAAGGAACTAAGCAAACTCTCCTTGGTAAAGCCATGATGTGGGCATTGAGACCAATAGCCCTTGAACCTCTCCCATGCTTCACTGAAGCTCTCAAGGTTCTTCTGCTGAAAGCTAGAGATCTCATTTCTGATCTTGGCTGTTCTTGAGGTAGAGAAGAATTTCTCTAGGAATGCCCTCTTGCACTCATTCCAAGTTGTGATAGAGTCACTTGGAAGAACCTTCTCCCATAGATGTGCCTTGTCTCCCAAAGAGAAGGGAAACAACCTCAGCTTGAAAGCATCTTAAGAAACTCCATTTGTCTTGAACAAGCTACAGTAGCTATCAAATGCGTCCAAGTGATCAAGGGGATCCTCCACAGCAAGGCCATGAAACTTGTTGTTCTCAATTAAATGCAACAGCCCTGATTTGATCTCAAAGTTGTTGTTCTCCACAGCTGGTGCCCTGATCCCCAACCTATTGTTGGGGTCAAAATCGGTCAAAGACGCAACCAACGCCCGAAAGTCCTTGGAAGGAATCAAGTGACGAATATAACCAAGAAAAACTAGTTACTCGACGAAACGCCGGAAGGGATGATCGCACCGCAGTCCCAGACAACAGCAGGAGCGGCCACGGCCTAGCCCCGGGCGCCGGAGCGAGCACGCCGGGGCGAGCCGGCGCCGGCGCCCGGATCCAGCGCGGGCGAGCTGGCGCGGCGCCTGGGACCGGCTCGGGCGAGCCTGCGCCGGGGCCCGGGACCAGCGCGGGCAAGCCGGCGCCGGCGCACGGGACCAGCACGGGCGAGCCGGCGCCGGCTCGCCCGGGCTGGTCCCGGGCTCCGGCGCCAGCTCGCCAGTGCCGGTCCTGGGCGCGGCGCCAGCTCGCCCGCGCTGCTCCTGGGCGCCGGCACCGGCTCGCCCGTGCTGGTCCTGGGCGCCGGCGCCAGTGCGCCGGTGCCGGTCCTGGACGCCGGCGCCAGCTCGCCCGCGCTGCTCCTGGGCGCCGGCGCCGGCTCTCCCGTGCTGGTCCTGGGCGCCGGCGCCGGCTCGCCCACGCTGGTCCCGGGCGCCGGCGCAGGCTCGCCCGTTCTGGTCCCGGGCGCCGGCGCCCGCTTGCCGCACTGGTCCCGGGTGCCGGCGCCGGCTCGTCCATGCTGGCCACGGGCGCCGGCGCGAGCATCCGTGTCCAAGTCCCGGGCGCCTGCGTGCGGACTACTCGATAGGTGCAACATTTTCCCCGCAAAACCATCTCAACAACTAGTCCAATTCCGTGTTTTGCATCTTTGCTAGAAGACTCACCGTTCAACTCCTTGAAGACGTAAATCTAAGAACCTATTTCGTTTTGGTCGGAATAAATCGGGAAGGCTTCGGAAGACCACCAAAGGTTCGATTGACGAATGGATTTCGATTCATCGTATTAAACGATCATGGTTATTCTAAAAACACCAGTCATCTCGACTATACAAGGAGTTCGGGTTCCTTCGGCAAAACAAGTACCATAACAGGCTAGTTTCTCGTGAAATCGTAAAACGTCCATGGTCAAAACAACGGCCCCAGAAGGCCCGAACGCGACCAAGCGGCCCACTTACGACTTTCTAGAGGATCAAGTCGAAATGGACATGATGGCCCATGTTTATCTTTACATAAAGAGATAAATGTCAAGTTTCCCGAAGATAAATGTCAGGTTTCCCGAAGATAAATGTCAAGTTTCCCGTTAAACATGAAGATCGACGAAAATGGAATAAGCCTGATTCGCAATAGATTCGGCCCAAAGGAGGGATAGACCGTCCTAAGAGGAGTATATAAAGAGAGCTTGGGGCGAGGAGCAATGGAGAGAATGGGAGAGAGCAATCTTAGCAACAACATAGCACTTAGAGCAACTTAGGCATTTTTTCAGTTTTTACTAGCGAGCTGCGACTCAACTAGGTTAGATTTAGGCGGCTGGACTAGCGAACTCATCGACAGCTCTTGTAGCCGATCTCTTTCCTGTTGTTCACTCTTAAACGCGAATTCGGAAATAAGATCTTTTGCTTTATCTTTTGTTCTTACGATTTTTACGTCCCCATTTATTATATATTGATTGTGTCGTGTGTGGCCCAGCAGATAACCGGGACCTTCAGGGAAGGCTAGGTTTACTTGGCTTTCCTCCAATCAACAAAACTTGACAGTGTGAATTTCGGTTCCCACAATTTGGCGCTAGAAGGAGGGGAGGGTACGGATCTATCTCACTCGCAACCACACACGCTTTGTCTGATATGGCGACCAACGCTGACAACCCGCAAACGCACGACGGAACTCCCGTCGATGCCAACGCCACCAACACTCCAGCTGGAAACGTATCAACGATCGTTGCCAACACCACAATACTGGACCAGATGAAAGAAATGTTCGCCTCCGCTCAGAAACAGGTGGAAGAACAAGGAAAAAATGTGGCCTCTCTCGCAAAACAGGTAGAAACCTTAACGGCAAAGGCCAATAGCAAGGCCTCGCGAGGGATCACAAGAACCCGCAGCAGCAGAAGACTCGATTTCGAGACTTCGGGCGATCGAGTTGCACGCGCGGACAAGACTTCCTCAGGCCAAAACCCTGACGAATCTCTCCAACCGGGTGTGCAACTGATTACGGAGAATCTTCCACCTCCCGCTGGGGACAACAAAGAAAACGACGTCAAACGAATTGACTTGGACATTAGCGACCGATCCGATCATTCGGACGGTAGCACTGACGTTCATCCTAGAAGGACCCGAAGTCAGTCTGCCCGACAGACGGTGTCCTTCAAAAAACCCATGACAGAAGAGGAAGAAGACCTCTACTGGATAGAACAGGAAGAACTGGCGGAGGATCAAACTCGGATCCATCGTAACCAACGCCGCCAAGCTTGGAAGAACGCAGGTAGCGATAACGAGATCCACGATCTCTGCGAGTCTCTCGCAAAATCAGTAGCCGAGGTAAAAGCGGTGAAATCACAAATTCACCAGGCAACTAGTGCCGCTCCCGAGATCGATAGACTTCGCGAGGAAGCACGAAAAACGCCGTTCACCGCTCGGATCACAGAAACACGCGTCTCGGACCCTGGGAAGATCAGAATTCCCGTCTACGACGGTACCACAGATCCAAAGGCACACTTACAGTCCTTACAGATAGTGATGGGAAGATGCAAACTCCCGGAGCGTGAACGAGACGCCGGCCACTGCCTTCTCTTTGTCGAGAATCTCAGGGGCGCCGCACTCGAATGGTTCTCTCGGCTCAAAAGAAACTCCATCGGAAATTTCAGCCAACTAGCCTCGGCATTTCTCAAACAGTATTCCATGTTTATGGATAGGGGGGCTTCCGACGTGGACTTATGGAGTCTAGCTCAAAAGGACGACGAATCACTCCGCGACATCATGAGAAGGTTCAAACTAGTGATGGCCAGAGTGACGGGTATCAGCGACAAAGTCGAGATCGACGCCCTGAGAAAAAATCTCTCGTACAAGTCAAAGTTCTGAAAGTAGATATTGCTGGAAAAATCACGGACAATCCAGGATACCCTCCACAACACAACGGACTTCATCGTCATGGAGGAAGAGATGAGAGTCCTATCGCAAAAGCATGGGCCGCAGAAAACGTCCTCAAAGAAGAAACCCTCTCGTAACGACAAGTAAGTCCATCACGAAGGAGAAGACGTCCAAGGCAAACATAACTACGCCATCAACTCGGAGCAGGGAAAAACCTCCAGAAACACCTGGACCAGGAACCAGTACAAGGATGATTCCTACTGCGAGTTCCACGACACCAAAGGTCACTCCACCGCGAACTGCAAGGTTCTCGGTGCCAGGCTCGCCGCAAAACTCCTCGCCGGCGAACTGTCGAAGGTTAAAAGTATAAAAGACTTGCTCCTGGAATCCGACCGCCCAAAAACCGACAAGATAGTCTCCGAGAACCACGCGCCTGAAAGTCAATCGGGTGAGAAGCGCGGAAGGAGACAGGACGACCAAGGGAACAATAGCAGTCGCCAGAGGATAAATATGATTATCGGAGGGTCGCAGTTCTATCAAGACTCGGTCTCGTCGATTAAAGCCTACGGGCGAAAAGCCGAGACAAGTTCCAACTGGCTTCCGGAAAGAAACATTCCCAACCACGCGATCGTTTTCGAGGAGCAAGAAACTGTCGGAATCGATAAACCTCATTACGATCCTCTAGTTATCGACCTCGTGATTCAGGATCTCGAAGTCGGCCGCATCCTTGTCGATACAGGAAGTACGGTCAACATCATCTTCCGCGACACCCTCTATAGGATGAACATCCCACTTGGGGAAGTCATCCCAGAGCTAAAACCTTTGACTGGGTTTTCGGGCGTCACCTCCATGACCCCCGGGAGCATCAAGCTCCCTGTCATGTCTAAAGGAGTTACAAAGATCGTCGAGTTCGCAGTAGTCGATAACCAGGCCATCTACAATGCAATCATGGGAACCCCTTGGATCAACTCCATGAAGGCAGTGCCGTCCATGTATCACCTCGGCATCAAATTTCCGACGCCAACCGGAACCGTAGTAATTTGGAGGAGTCAGAAACAGGAGAGACTCTGCTTCCTAGCCGAGCAAAAACTGCGAAAAGATCGGAACACCCTTGCGGCTAACCCGAAACGAGAAAAGGAATCACATAACATTCCTGAAAACTTGAAAAAAGATGATCCAGAATCATCGAAACAGGCAACGATTCAAGACAGCGAAAAAGTCTCCGAGTCCATCACCGTAAAAGCAGACAACTCAACCCCCGCACAGACCACCGATCCGGCTAGTACGATCGGAATGGCAACACCCGGGGAGTAAAAACGTCCGCAGCAACAATCAGAACTACGAGATGGCTTGATCCTCGAAAGAGGTACGTAGGCAGCTCGTCGAAACCCGGCGAGTTCAGCTATCCCCCTCACCAAAAGTGGGGGGGGGGGGAGTGGGTACATATACTCCTATACTCCCACAAAGACGCGAAATACCCGCACATGTATTCGAAATTTTCGAAACTTTTTCAATAAATTTCTTTGTATCGATCTTTCAATGCGTACTTAATACAGTAACGCATAAAAACTTTGGAAAAACGAAAATCATATCTTCGGAGAAATGCGAGACGTCGCAATTTCCCAAAGGTATGAAAATCGCATCATCCGTCAAAACAGTCCACCTGCGACTTCAAAAAAAAAAAACAACAAACGCCCGTCGATTGGCCCCGACGGAAGAACACAGAAACGTTTTACTAACACAAATCCGTAGTCAGACCTTTTTGCAAGAATAAGGTCCTCTTACATCCGACAAGGATATCATAGCGTGCTATACAAGAAAACCCAAAATTTTGGTTTAGCACTCCGAATATTCTCTGGAGATAGCTCGATTCTTACTGCACAAGTCGCATAAGCCGGCGCCAAGTCGCGGACTTTAATCAGGAAGAATCAGGAAGAAATCACTAACAGGCAAAACGAAAGCCGATCAGTCATCGCATAGCCTTAAAGCTGAGAGTAAGCCTAGGTCTTGCCCTAAACCCAGCCTTGCTGGATCTTAACATCTCACAGACATAGTATCAGCACCAGATACAAGATCCAAAAACACATCGCTACAAAGTAGTATACGGACCTAGCGATAAAATAAGAGTTAGAATACGAAGTGACAACTCGAATTAAACCCTCTACACTTGACGAAAGTATAAATCAAATCAAGAGGCAAATTTCTGCAAAATCAACACATAATATATATTTAAGCCGCGGAAACGGCAGGGATTCAAAGCCACCAACGGCCAGTCCCGAAATATACAAAGTTACGCGACCTCCTACGGTCGCGGAATATACAAATAAATGGCCACACCCGGCCAAGCTAAAGGGATACAATCAAGATAAAGGGATACAATCCCAACGATCCTCAGTAATCGAAGTCAAAGAATCCGGAAATGAAGATCCCGAACGAATTCACGGGCTGGTCAACTTCTTCATATAAGCCTTCCACGTTTCCACCTGCTCCGGTCTCCACCGTGTCCTCCGAAACCTCGATAGGGTCCCAAAGCTTCCAGACCCTTCCCTCGATGGGAGGAACCAAGGATTCAGCATGAGCACATTCGCTCATGAGACCTTTCATCTCAGCGATCTCGGAGGAGAAGGAGAAACCCGGGTTCTGCGACTTGTAAAGGTTAGCAACCGAACCCCGACACTCGCGGAATTCACCCACAGACTCTTGAGCTTCCTTCAAGCTCTCGAACTCGGTTGCAAACGATTCAGTCCTCCGCGCCATCTCGGCAACGATCGCTCTCCTTTCTCTCCTTTTCGCACGCACGAGGGCTCGAGAATGAAGTTCGGCCTGCTTCCGGATTTGTTCTTCAACCTCTTTCTGGAAACGGAAGAGTTCACGTTCGGCTTCCTTGGCTTTGAAGCGAGAGATCCTCGATCCTCGAAAGCTTCCATCAAGCGTCACTCCGAACACCCTCATTCCCTGTACGAACTTAGGATCAGAAAAATATATATGCAACAATAGTAATATATACGATCAAAGTTCAAAGGATAAACCTCATTGATTAGACGAGAACCCTCGGTAAACATATTCTTCTTCGCTTCATCCTCGAACGACTCATCGGTAGTAAACGCTGGAGGGAGACCATCGAAAAAGTTGCTAGGCAGGGGAAACTCGCTAGTTCCACCCCCTTCCCCTGGAACAAAGCTGGGGTCTCCTCCTTCCAGTGAAGGATCTCCCGAGACTGTCTCGCATTCGACCTCTTTGCCTTTCCGAGACCTATGTCTCCGCCTCCGAACAGGCAAGACAGCAGCTGGCTCGACATTACACGGAACATCGGAAGGCTGAAGAATGACTCGGGATCGATGGAGCTCCACCGCATTTTGAATTCGCTCGACGGAAAAGGTACTCCAAAAGAACGACCTTTCCCGAAGAAGATCTCGTTTGACGAGAAGATCAGCGTGAGTGTGCGCAACAACCCTGTTCACTGCACGATAAACAAAAGTTTTATCTTCATGCGCGTTCAAAGTACGAAAACTAAAAACAGAATTAGTCGTATTACCGCGATTGAAGTTCCACTCCTGAGGGAATAGATGAAGGCAGCTTTCCTCAACGGACTCCTCATTTATTCGGACAAAGAAGAAGCGCTCGAACCACGATTTGGGGTTCGAAGTAGTCCTCTGAATTATGGCCATATTCTTCCTTGGGATCATGGAGTACGAACCTTCGGTCCCCGTTGGCTTTGAATACCAAAATCCCTCAAAATCGCTAGGGCTAAGGTCCATGCCTAGCTCGTAACTCAAGACTAGCATGCCAAGCCAACTCTCTAAGGACGGGACGGTGAGCTGGCTGATCAAAAGCCCGAAACGACGAAGGGCACGGACAATGGCACCGGGGATCGAGAACCACATGCGGCAGTACACGAGAGGCTTCATAACAAGTAAAGAAGCCGTGCGGAGGATTCCTTGCACTCTCGCCTTCGGTCGGGATCCGGAACGTAACCCCACTCAGAACTTGGTAAAAGTTTCGAAGAATCGTGAGGTACTCGGGAGAGAAAATGCTTGGGGAGAAGGACACGCCCGGCGCCCTCAGAGGTCTCCTGGGGATAGGGATGTCCAGCGGGGGCGGAGACGAGCCACATAAAGTTGTGTAGTATGCCTCCCTCGCATCTTCCTCAACTCTTTCCTCGTGCTTTGGAACTACCTCTTCGTCGACGGGAGAATCAAACCGAAGATGAATGAGAAGAAGAATTTATCCTAGAGGATCTTGATCTTGAAGGCATCTTTTCTTGAGAGAGAGACTTTAGAAGGTTAAATTCTTGTGATAAAGTAAGAATGACTAAAAATACTTACTCCATCTTTATAAAGAAGGAAAAGTTACTATTTGCTCCGTCTTTCGGCAAACGATTGCGTCTCCACACCTTCCTATCTAGCTATACCGCGAGCTAGGACTAGTTACCAAAAAACCACGGTCCTAGCTAGCTGGGGGGCTAACTGTTGGGGTCAAAATCGGTCAAAGACACAACCAACGCCCGAAAGTCCATGGAAGGAATCAAGTGACGAATAAAACCAAGAAAAACTAGTTACTCAACGAAACGCCGGAAGGGATGATCGCACCGCAGTCCCAGACACCAGCAGGAGCGGCCAGGACTAGCCCCGGGCGCCGGCGCGAGCACGCCCGGCCTGGCCCAGGGCGCCGGCGCTGGCTCGCCCGTGCTGGTCTCGGGCGCCGGCGCCAGCTCGCCCACGCTGGTCCCGGGCGTCGGCGCCGGCTCGCCCGCGCTGGTCCCGGGTGCCGGCGCCGGCTCGCCCGCGCTGGTCTTGAGTGCCGGCGCTGACTCACCCGTGCGGTTCCCGGGCGCTGGCGCCGGCTCGCCCGTGCCGGTCCCAGGCGCCGGCGCCAGCTCACCCGCGCTGGTCCCGGGCGCCGGCGCTGGCTCAGCCGTGCTGGTACCAGGCGCCTACCCCAGCTCGCCCACGCTGGTCCCGGGCGCCGGCGCCGGCTCGCCCGTGCTGGTCCCGGGCGCCGGCGCCGGCTCGCCCGTGCTGGTCCCGGGCGCTGGCGCCAGCTCGCCCGTGCTGGTCCCGGGCGCCGGCGCCGTCTCGCCCGTGCTGGTCCCGGGCACTGGCGCCAGCTTGCCTGTGCTGGTCCCGAGCACTGGCGCCAGCTTGCCCGCACTGGTCCCGGGCACCGGCGCCGGCTCCTTCATGCTGGCCACGGGCGCTGGCGCGAGCATCCGTGTCCAGGTCCCGGGCGCCTGCGTGCGGACTACTTGATATGTGCGACCTTTTCCCCGAAAAACCGTCTCGACAACTAGTCCAATTCCGCGTTTTGCATCTTTGCTCAAAGACTCACCGTTCAACTCCTTGAAGACGTAAAACCTAAGAACCCTATTTCTCTTTGGTCGGAATAAATCGGGAAGGCTTCTGAAGACCACCAAAGGTTCGATTGACGAATGGATTTCGATTCATCGTATAAAACGATCACGGTTATTCTAAAAACACAAGTCATCTCGACTATATGAGGAGTTGGGGTTCCTTCGGCAAAACAAGTACCATAACAGGCTAGTTTCTCGTGAAATCGTAAAACGTCCACAGTCCAAACAATGGCCCCAGAAGGCCCGAACACGACCAAGTGTGGGAACCGAAATTCACACCGTCGATTTTAATGAATAAAAACGGAGGAAAGCCAAGTTAACCCGACTTTCCCTGAAGGTCCGGATTCTCTGCGACAGCCAACGACAAGTGAACGAATAAATGCGGAAAAGGTTTTGTTAAGATTTGGGACTGGACCTTAAGAAAGGCTGCCTACGTACCCCTCTCGAGGATCAAGTCGGACGTAGTTCAGTTAGAAAGAATTGAACAAGAGATCAAACCGTCTGGGCGGGTTCGTCTAGTATGAGCGTTTGTCATAGAAACAGGCATGTCGAAGATAATGCCTAGTGTTTCTATGTGCGGAGCTCTGAGTAGAAGTATAGTTAGATCCTTCCGAGAGGAACAGGGGTCTGCGGAGAAGATAAAACTAGAACGAGAGGCGGCCAGACGTTCTAAGTCCTGCCTCGCTGGCCTAACCGCCTAAGTTCTAAGTTCTCTAAGTCTAGATTCTAGGATTTTCGGATCCCTTTCTCTTCTGCCCTTGCTCTCCTTATATATCCACTCCAAGGTCGGTTTGCCTTAGGATGATGGACCTCGCCATTGGGCCCAAGCTTATCTCTTCAGGAAGTATTCCATTTTCGTCGATCTTTGTAATTATCCTCGAGTTTTCGGTGACTTGATGTTTATCCGATGTTCGGGATATCGGACAAACCGTCATAGCCTGATTGGGACTGAATTCCTAAAATCGTAAGTTAGTCCGTGGACTTGTCTTAAGTCGTTAAACGTTTTATACGATTTCTCGGAAAGACTATCTTTCTCGTAAAATAAACCGTATAACCTAAAGGATCGATGTTCAAGTTAATCGACCTTGTTTTATACGATATCTTCTACGAGAAATCCAATCCTTCTAGTTTTTGTCGTAAAACATCGAGGACGATTCCAATCGAGTCGTAGGATGTTTATTCCGTAGCCGTGATCGTCCCAAACTCATGATGATTGATCCAAACAAGCCAAGATGGGATCAGACCGAACACGATGGGACCGAGACCAGGACGAGGGCCGTCGACCGGCGCCAGGCCGGGGTGCCGCCGGCGCCAGATGTTTATTCCGTAGCCGTGATCGTCCCAAACTCATGATGATTGATCCAAACAAGCCAAGATGGGATCAGACCGAACACGATGGGACCGAGACCAGGACGAGGGCCGTCGACCGGCGCCAGGCCGGGGTGCCGCCGGCGCCAGGCCAGGCCACGCGACGGGTGCCGCCGGCGCCAGGCCAGCCCGCGCGACGGGTGCCGCCGGCGCCAGGCCGGGTGCCGCCGGCGCCAGGCCAGCCAGTGCGACGGGTGCCGCCAGCGCCAGGCAGGCCCGCGTCACGGGTGCCGCCGGCGCCAGGTCGGGTGTCGCCGGCGCCAGGCCAGCCCGCGTGACGGGTGCCGCCGGCACCACGCCGGGTGCCGCCGGCGCCAGGCCAGCCCGTGTCACGGGTGCCGCCGGCGCCAGGCCGGCCCGCGTCACGGGTGCCGCCGGCGCCAGGTCGGGTGCCGCCGGCGCCAGGTCGGGTGCCGCCGGCGCCAGTCCAGCCCGCGTGACGGGTGCCGCCGGCGCCAGGCCGGGGTGCCGCCGGCGCCAGGCTGAAGATCTCGGCGAGGGCTTCGATTTGATATCTTGATCGTTTTCTGGTTCCTCACGGTTTGAGAGAACGACCTCTTCGAAGTTTCGAGGCAGATTCTTTTGTGTTTAGGGTTTTTGTGGTGATCGAATCTTGATGTCCTTGGGCGAGCGGATCGATCTATCCGGGGACTCTCGTCCGCGCACGCCCGTAGTCTTCCGATCTCACAGAGAGTGGATATTCTAATTTGAGAAAATCTCGTATAACTTCTTTTCAAATTATCCGAGACTTTTTGTTTTCAAGAAATACTTTCTAGAGACTTTCAGTCGTTGATTCCGTCGTGACCGATTTTGACACCAACAGTTAGCCCCCCAGCTCGTTAGAACCTTTGTGATGTTCTTGCGAGCGATAAGACATGTCAGGTAAGATAGGCGGAATTAATGGTTGAAAGGTTCCGTTGAAAGTGGTAAGATTGGGGCTGCGCCTTTCAAAGGCTGCCTACGTACCCTTGTTGTAGGGATCAAGCCTTCCGTAGTTCGTTATGGAGTTTAAGACCCTTGTGATCTGTTTTCCGGCGAGACTTATATGGTCTGGTTATGTGTCATGAGAGACTTTCGAGCATGATGCTGTTGATGTATTTGTTTTTCGATTATTTATGAACTTCAGTTTTTTCGAAGTATGAGAAAGAGGGTGTGAGTTGTCGTCTCATTCCTAGTTCCTTGATGATCACCGTACCTATTGTTTGCATAAAGCGAGATTTTCCGCGGTTTACCGATTTACGCGGAAAGTTCGTGAAACGAATAGGCTTAAGTGAAGAGACAAATTTTTGGATCTCGTATACCATACTATGTCTGTGAGATGTCAAGATCCAGCGTGGCTGGGTTTAGGGCAAGACCTAGGTTTACTCTCGGACTGAGGCTTTGCGATGACAAATCGGCTTTCGTTTTGCCTGTTTGCGATTTTAACCTGACTCTTACCGTTTAAAATCCGCGAATTGTTGTCGGCTTATATGATTTGGATTTCTTGTATAGCGCGCTATGTTTATCCTTGTCGGATGCAAGAGAGCCAACCCCTTGAAGGGCGGCTATTTGTCTGTTTAGGACGTTAGAGTTCGTTTGTTGTGATCAGCAACAACGAAATGATGCCAGTTTAGAGGCATGTTACCGTTTAGAGGTGTGTTTGTATGTTTTGAGTTCTAGAGATGAGGATTTCGTCTGGAACGTTTTGAGGAAAAGAATGTCCTTCGAGCGTTAGCGACGTCTCGCAGTGCTGAAGGTCGAGTTTCCCTTGTGCCGCATTTCGTGGTTGAAATGTTCGCGGGCTTTGGAGATGTTTTGCGAATGTTCACAGCCAGAAACTGTTGTTTCGGTTTAGATGCAGGACCAAGAGGTCGCGTAAGTTCGACCCAGGGAGAAGCGTCTACATTCACAGTGCTTCATGAAGTGTTGGCCTTCCGGGATTTGTTTGTATATATTAAGGATGACTCGTATAACTCTTGGAGCCTTGTCTCGAGCGTTTCTTTTCATGCCGTGTTTACGGGGCGTATAGAACTTAATCGATTGACGATAACTTTAAATCTTCCGTTAACCATATGGTTGTTAGGGCTGAGTTTTGGTATGAAGAGTTTATCGTATGATTTCCGATTCTGGGTTATATGACAAATTGCTTGCGTAATAGTCACTTGGCGTTCTATGAACAAATCGTGGATTGTTGTTTTTAGCCGTTAAGTGATTGGCGCTCGCTCAGTAGCTTTGGATTGTCATGGAGGCTAGATTCAGCCGTATCGCCAAGGAAGTTGTTGGTAAACGATCAGACCATGACCCTTATTAAGGCCATGTTAGTTTACGATTGTCCTTAATGGGGATGCCGAATTCAGGTCCGGGCTTTACGGAAGGGCGTAGTTGGCCGAGGGCCAAATAGCGTTTGCCGAGATAGACATGCCAAGCATAGCGGAGTTTTCTGAGTTATGGCTGATGGCTTTAGAAACGATCTTCCACTTTAGGTCTCAGTTATACGATGAATGGTTCGTATAAAATTTTTTTTTTGTTGCATGAAAATCGTTTCATTTTATCCGAGGGGGAAAAAGTTTAAAGGATCGACGCAGGACACGTGCGGGTTCGTCTGCGTGATTATTTCCTGCTCGGACGTAACCGCGGGGAGTGAAAGCAGGAGCCAGAAACCTTGTGGAGCGAAAACTGTCTATGTCAGTTACCCATTGGACCCATTACGTTTATTTTACGAAAGTTGCTTTGTATGAATTGACTCGACCATACAGAGGATTCTTCGTAAAAGTGATGTAAGGGGGTTTTCGCAAAGGTAACCGAAGAGCGTTTCTCACAAATTACTTGCGATATTCGCGACCACGGATTATGTTTTCCTCATTCACTTTTGCGTACTGCGAAATCGTTTTGCATGAGACCGATCATGTTTTTTCCATAGGCTGTTTTGTTTTAAAATGTTCTTGTTATACGAAAGTAATGGATGACCGGTTTCATGGAGATAGAAAATCGCAGATTGTTAAAGTAGCGATGTTTCCGCGGATTACACGGGAGATGTTTCCGCTATGATTTCGACCTTTGGACGAAAGCTGCTTCGAACTACTCGTGGAGTTTTACCGAAGGTTATTTCGTTATTTTCGTAGTTCACCGTCGTGCTAATAGTCTGACGTCGGTACACGTTTTTAGTCGCGAGTTTGCGACGAGAGGTGACATAGAGTTTTCAGGACTATGTTTGTAACGGTTGGACTATGCCGCTAGCGTTTTTAAGACGAATTTTATTGCTGCGAGAGTTTGCTTTGTCAAAAGTGTTGTCTTGATGCTGAAGCAAAAAGTTTTCGAAGATGGGATTATACGGATACAGTATACGTACCTACTTCCCTTTTCTTTTTACGAAAGAAAACGGGTTAGCCGTTCTTCCGAAGGCTTGTGTACGTTTTTTCTTTCATTTAGGAAGCGGGATGAGTATGCTTTTAGAACGCGTGGCGATCGTTTCTCGGTTTTTAGAGAGACTAGATCGGTTTGCATGTTCTGCCTGGACAATCAAGGAACGATGGAACAAGACTGGAAATTTTGCCTAAGACTTAGCTTGCTAGACTATCCACCTAGATCCTAAGTTCCCTAAATTCTACGGCAGTTTTTCAAGACGTTTTTGTTCCTGTCCTACAGAGAATTAAAACCTTTACAAAAAATTTCGAGAAAATAGTCTTTTGAAGGTTTCGGCATTTCCGAAGGAATCCTATTTCCTCGTATAGTCGAGACGATTGGTGTTTAGAATAACCGTGATCGTACCAAACTCACGAAGATTGATCCGAACAAGCCAAGAGGGGATCGGACCGAGCACGATGGGACCGAGACCAGGACGTGGACCGGCGCCAGGCCGGGGTGCCGCCGGCACCAGGCCGGCCCGCGTGACGGGTGCCGCCGGCGCCAGGCCGGGGTGCCGCCAGCGCCAGGCCGGCCCGCTGGACGCGTGCTGCCGGCGCCAGGCCGGCTCGCGTGACGCGTGCCAACGGTTCCAGGCCGTCTTGCCGTCCGTGGGTCTTCCGTTGTTTGATCTTTCCTCCGTTAGTCGTTCGTGCGGGAAATCTTTGAGTTTGGGAGGATCTTTTGCCGTAGATTTCGAGGTAATCGTTTCTTACCTAGCGAGACTCCTCGAGTATCGGGATTGAGATGGACTTGGATTCGTAGACTTCCCGTTTTCGAGGGTTTGAATAATGAGGCTTCGAACTTAGATTTTAAAATACGAACTTTGTTAAAAAATCGAGAAGGCTTTGCGGAAGAATCGTCGTGTTTTTCGAACAATTCGAACATGGGTTTAAGGGACCAAGATGTTGCCGTTGCCCGAGATCACGAGACGACTGCATGGATGGGCGCCAGGACCCTTGCCGCCGGCGCCAGGCCGGCCCGCGTGTCCGCGCGCCGCCGGCGCCAGGCCGGGGTACCGCCGGCGCCAGGACGGCCCGCTTGTCGCGTGCCCACCGGCGCTTGGCCGGGGTGCCGCCGGCGCCAGGCCGGCCCGCGTGTCGCGTGCCGCTGGCGCCAGGCCGGGGTGCCGACGGCGCCAGGACGGCCCGCATGTCGCGTGCCGCCGGCGCCAGGCCGGGGTGCCGCCGGCGCCAGGACGGCCCGCGTGTCGCGTGCCGCCGGCGCCAGGCGGGTGCCGCCGGCGCCAGGCCAGGGTGCCGCCGGCGCCAGGACGGCCCGCGTGTCGCGTGCCGCCGGCGCCAGGCCGGGGTGCCGCCGGCGCCAGGCCGGCTTGCCGCCCGTGCCGTGTCCCGCGTCCGCCGATGCTACTGCTGCTCGCCTTCGTCGATCCCCGGGGCTCCACGGACTCAAAGATCGAGTTACGAAAACTCAGGCAAAGATGCATGGTACTGAGACAGGACCGGTCTCGTCCTATGACGAGACAGAGAGATCCTTCTCATGGGCGAGGTGGTCGAGACAGCGATATTGTTTTCTTCGTAAAATCTCAACGGAAGCTCCGATTGAGACGAAAGGAAAACCATCTTGACCTAGACTCAAAGGAGAGCAAAGTGAGGTTTCCACAGGCGAGGTGGCCATGGGCGAGGTGACCTTGGTGATGGTTGTTCTCGTCCACGGGCGAGGTGGCCGGGAGAGTGATTGTGTTCCCTTCGTAAAATCTCAACGGAAATTCCGATTGAGACGAAACGAAAGCCACTTTGATCTAGACTCAAAGGATAACGAAGGTGAGTTCGCCCTGTGGCGAGGTAGTCATGCCGGAGGGTGAGGTGGCCTCGGTAATGTTTGTCCTTGCTCACGGCGAGGTGGCCGGGACAGTGACTTTGTTCTCTTCGTAAAATCTCAACGAAAACTCCGATTGAGATGAAACGAAAGCCATTTTGACCTAGACACAAAGGAGAACAAAGTGGGATCCTACTAAGGTGGACTGGGAAGACTGATCTTACCCTATGGAAGGTCGTCCTAGTAAGATTAAGCTCCGACCTCCTTTCGTTTTCCCGTTTATTCCTCGAGAGTTGTTTGTAAGAAGTATGGCAGTGGGAATCGGTGAACCGATTTGCCGTGCTTCTGTTCTGCGAGTAATATAGGGTTTCCCCAAGGTTTCGAGGAGAATAAGTTTTATTTTTCCGAGAGGTTCTCGAAAGAAACGTTTTTCGTAGAAACCTTGCTCGTTGCGATTTCTCTAACTTGGAAACAAGACAAATTTTTGGGGTTTGATAGATTTTATCGTTGCCCTTTCTGTTTAGATAGAGAAATTGCGAGCTCGTTTTCATGCTCTTCCTGTGGCGGAAAGCCGCAGCTAGGTTTTTGATTTTCTTGAGCACCGTGGCGTTTGCGTAAGCGTTGGCCGTAGGAACAGTCGCTGCTGGAGTTGTTTTACCATCGTTGACGCAAACTGCAACTTTTTCTTTCATATTTCCGGACATCGGTTCGATCAAGCGCTTTGCGGCAGTATGAGTAAGAGTTATCCGTCCCACCCTCCTTCTAGCGCCAAACTGTGGGAACCGAAATTCACACCATCGATTTTAATGAATAAAAACGGAGGAAAGCCAAGTTAACCCGACTTTCCCTGAAGGTCCGGATTCTCTGCGACAGCCAACGACAAGTGACCGAATAAATGCGGAAAAGGTTTTGTTAAGATTTGGGACTGGACCTTAAGAAAGGCTGCCTACGTACCCCTCTCGAGGATCAAGTCGGACGTAGTTCAGTTAGAAAGAATTGAACAAGAGATCAAACCGTCTGGGCGGGTTCGTCAAGTATGAGCGTTTGTCATAGAAACAGGCATGTCGAAGATAATGCCTAGTGTTTCTATGTGCGGAGCTCTGAGTAGAAGTATAGTTAGATCCTTCCGAGAGGAACAGGGGTCTGCGGAGAAGATAAAACTAGAACGAGAGGCGGCCAGACGTTCTAAGTTCTGCCTCGCTGGCCTAACCGCCTAAGTTCTAAGTTCTCTAAGTCTAGATTCTAGGATTTTCGGATCCCTTTCTCTTCTGCCCTTGCTCTCCTTATATATCCACTCCAAGGTCGGTTTGCCTTAGGATGATGGACCTCGCCATTGGGCCCAAGCTTATCTCTTCAGGAAGTATTCCATTTTCGTCGATCTTTGTAATTATCCTCGAGTTTTCGGTGACTTGATGTTTATCCGATGTTCGGGATATCGGACAAACCGTCATAGCCTGATTGGGCCTGAATTCCTAAAATCGTAAGTTAGTCCGTGGACTTGTCTTAAGTCATTAAACGTTTTATACGATTTCTCGGAAAGACTATCTTTCTCGTAAAATAAACCGTATAACCTAAAGGATCGATGTTCAAGTTAATCGACCTTGTTTTATACGATATCTTCTACGAGAAATCCAATCCTTCTAGTTTTTGTCGTAAAACATCGAGGACGATTCCAATCGAGTCGTAGGATGTTTATTCCGTAGCCGTGATCGTCCCAAACTCATGATGATTGATCCAAACAAGCCAAGATGGGATCAGACCGAACACGATGGGACCGAGACCAGGACGAGGGCCGTCGACCGGCGCCAGGCCGGGGTGCCGCCGGCGCCAGGCCAGGCCACGCGACGGGTGCCGCCGGCGCCAGGCCAGGCCACGCGACGGGTGCCGCCGGCGCCAGGCCGGGTGCCGCCGGCGCCAGGCCGGGTGCCGCCAGCGCCAGGCCGGGTGCCACCGGCGCCAGGCCAGCCCGCGCGACGGGTGCCGCCGGCGCCAGGCCGGGTGCCGCCGGCGCCAGGCCAGCCCGTGCGACGGGTGCCGCCGGCGCCAGGCAGGCCCGCGTCACGGGTGCCGCCGGCGCCAGGTCGGGTGCCGCCGGCGCCAGGTCGGGTGCCGCCGGCGCCAGGCCAGCCCGCGTGACGGGTGCCGCCGGCGCCAGGCCGGGTGCCGCCGGCGCCAGTCCAGCCCGTGTCACGGGTGCCAACGGCGCCAGGCCGGGTGCCGCCGGCGCCAGGCCGGCCCGCGTCACGGGTGCCGCCGGCGCCAGTCCAGCCCGCGTGACGGGTGCCGCCGGCGCCAGGCCGGGGTGCCGCCAGCGCCAGGCTGAAGATCTCGGCGAGGGCTTCGATTTGATATCTTGATCGTTTTCTGGTTCCTCACGGTTTGAGAGAACGACCTCTTCGAAGTTTCGAGGCAGATTCTTTTGTGTTTAGGGTTTTTGTGGTGATCGAATCTTGATGTCCTTGGGCGAGCGGATTGATCTTTCCGGGGACTCTCGTCCGCGCACGCCCGTAGTCTTCCGATCTCACAGAGAATGGATATTCTAATTTGAGAAAATCTCGTATAACTTCTTTTCAAATTATCCGAGACTTTTTGTTTTCAAGAAATACTTTCTAGAGACTTTCAGTCGTTGATTCCGTCGTGACCGATTTTGACACCAACACAAAGCGGCCCACTTACGACTTTCTAGAGGATCAAGTCGAAATGGACATGACGGCTCATGTTTATCTTTACATAAAGAGATAAATGTCAAGTTTCCCGAAGATAAATGTCAGGTTTCCCGAAGATAAATGTCAAGTTTCCCGATAAACATGAAGATCGACGAAAATGGAAGAAGCCCGATTCGCAATAGATTTGGCCCAAAGGAGGAATAGACCATCGTAAGAGGAGTATATAAAGAGAGCTTGGGGCGAGGAGCAAAGGGGAGAATGGGAGAGAGCAATCTTAGCAACAACATATCACTTAGAGCAACTTAGGCATTTTTTCTGTTTTTACTAGCGAACTGCGACTCAACTAGGTTAGATTTTGGCGGCTGGACTAGCGAACTCATCGACAGCTCTTGTAGCAGGTCTCTTTCCTGTTGTTCACGCTTAAACGCGAATTCGGAAATAAGATCTTTTGCTATATCTTTTGTTCTTACGATTTTACGTCCCCATTTATTATATATTGATTGTGTCGTGTGTGGCCCAACAGATAACCGGGACCTTCAGGGAAGGCTAGGTTTACTTGGCTTTCCTCCAATCAACAAAACTTGACAGTGCGAATTTCAGTTCCCACACCTATGACCATGAATGTGAGGTTTATCATAGGCTCCAATGGCTCTAGCTTGGCGCTGTGGCTGTTGTGGCTGGCGCTGTGGTCTTATGTTGTCAGCTCTTGGACCATTGCCCCCTAGGGCATCACCATCTTGAGGCTGATTCTCCATATCAAACCCCAATCTCTGCAAGTGAGCCTGTTGCCCTTCTTCTCTTCTCTTTCTTGCAATCTCCCTCTCAAGTGTAGCAATTTCTTCAACAGTGGGTGTCAAGTTTGATGCACCTCTGCTTCTAGTTATCATACACCTGAAATGCAAAGGGAAAAGAGCAAGGAGAAGCAATAACACAATAAAAGAAAAAAATGACTTAGTCTCAAGCAAATGACTAAATCCCAATGTCAAAATCAACTTAGAACTTGGCAACGGCGCCAATTTGATGATGGAATTTTCAAGGGTCCAATCAAATGATGTAGTATACAAGATGTCAATCCAATCCGAAGTGATTCTAATGCAAAGGGAATGCAAGACTATGCTTAATCTAAGTGCAACCATGATAAGAAGATGATTATGAACTAAGACAATATTAAAAATGCAATAAAAGAGTGAACTTTCTTTCTCAATGAGGCAAGGGGATTCTTGGGACAAGGGAATTGACTTTGGGTGATCAAGCTTTAATCTAAGATGGCAAACATTCAATCAATCTAACACCTTAAGCCTAGACACAATCCTAAGCAAGTTCTATCTCTAAATGAATGCTCATTCATAAACATATCTCAAGCATCTAATCTCGTAGGTTGAATAATATGAAAGCAATCATTAAGAACTTGTCCATTAGCTATCTTAACACCTTTAACAACAAATCTCTTTGGTAAAGAATGTTAAAAGCATTGAAGAGTTGGTTCGGGCATTTCATAGAACACCTTTCGGGCATGAAATGCCTATAGCTCTATTTTGATGAGGTCAACTCCAAAATAGCAAGAAGAACACTCTACAAGCAAGGATCAAGAAGGATCTACCCTAGAACATCTTAGATCTACACCTAATCACCCTTAGTCTCCCAAGCCCATGAATCCTAGATAGATCTACTCACTAATAGCCATGGAAAACCTCAAAATCAATGATGATTCAAGGCTAAACATGATTAGAGAAGAAGATAATCTAATAAACAAAAAAGAAATTAGATAAAAAGGATCACATAAGTATTTATACATAGGCTTAGAAAACCTAGGAACATCATTAAAAATTACTAAAAAGTCCTTGGAGTCAATTAGGCTTCAACCAATGGGAAACCAGCTTGAATTTCGGTCAGGGGTTGAGGAAATGACCCAACCCGGTCCAACCAACCCGGCCCAGCCCTGTTCTGGTCGTCCTGCGTTTTGACCGGGTTGCTCATTGATATACCATGGATTTTACCTATTTTTACCCATGTATATAAGTGTTTTTACTACTATTATCTATGTTTAGGAGTCTATTAGGTATGTTTTCAGGTTCATGAGCATTTTGGAGAAAAGTGATGTTTTAGGTGCCTTTTTGGAGTTTAAAGAAGAGTTCACCCGTGATCAAGACCAGAGGTCGACACCCAGAGTTACACATCGATCGATGCACACTCTGTGCTATCGATCGACACACATTAGCCGAAGGACGATACATCGAGACCATAATCGATCGATGTACACCCTGTACTATCGATCGATACTGAGGCGGCAGAACTTGAAGCCCAAGACATCACATTTTACAAGATTGCCCCTGACGAGTTTTTTAACCTAATGAACTCATATTTATATGTGCCTAAGTGTTTTGGCAGAGAGGGAAGTTAGATATAAGTTTTTAGAGAGTTTTACTTCCATCTTCTTCTACTCATTTCTTTTACTGTTTTCATTACTTTGCAAGTTCTCAATAAAGTTCTATTCAGTTCTTTACTTGTTCTTCTTAACAAAGGTTATAGGATTCTAGATCTAGAGGAGAGATCCAAAGAGATTTGTGATTGGGACCTAAGTGTTCACCCTCTAATAGATCTATGAATTCCTATTATTACCTTGTTGCTATGAACTATTTAGCCATGTCTAAGTAGATTCATTTGTTAGATTTAGGGTTTAAATAGGATATGAGGGATTAGCCCCAGCCTATATTTGCTATAGTTGTGATATTTATTGTTAGGATTGTTCACTAATGCTTTTTCTAGCTTAGCTACCTAGAACATGAACTTGGGTTATATTATTCAATACAATTCCTGATAACATCCTAAACATGTTATGACCCTCTTGAGACATGCGAGAGCTAATCTAAGATCATGGTGAGCATTGTATCAACTCGCGCATAAAGCTTGCTTAGAGCCGTATCGATCGATACTCCTATAATCGATCGACGTAGCTAGAGGTGTATCGGTCGATATTCCTATCGAATAATCGATCGATACTGTCGGCAAGATAGCTGACCGCAAACACCATTTAGCATCTAAGTAATAGATGGTCTAAATATTGCGAGAGCTGATGGATTCATTTAATAGTATTGAGCTCTGACATATCATGCAAGCAACTTGTTAGCATTTATAGTATTTATAATCCTGAATTCCTGAATACCTACCCTGAATCTAACTACTTTTCTTTATTGTCTTAAACCAAAACCTTTCAACTGAGTAATCTTATCATTACTCAACAAACCTGCAATTTACTTTAAACCATTTTCAACATAGCATAGTCACTAAGATTGCATCTTATTTGTACACTAGCTCTCTGTGGATTCGATCCCTAAGTACTACAATTGAACCTCTTATTTGAGAGAGTGAAGTCACTCCTTAGGGTAATTTGAGTGATATCACTCATCCCGGACTGCCCTACCCGGTCGTCCTGACTTGTCCATCTCGACCTTCTCCCGACCGGGCAGCTCATCCCGGCCCAGCTTCCCCGGCCTGGCCTCATCCAGCTCTCTTCCGACCGGGTGACTGTACCCGGACCAGTCTTCCCGGCCAGCTTGATGTGCTTCTAGTAAACTGATCATAACTCCTCTAATACAGCTCCAAATGACTTGAAACCACTTCCACTGGAAAGCTAACTCAATTTTCTGTGCTTCCACAAAATCTTAGCAACAGAAGACATATCTAAGGCCTCCGTCCATGCTCATATTTTTCTTGATCAGATCATGGATTGACTTCTCTTTTCATGGCCAAACTTGATTCTTCACCACTTCTTGGGCTATAAGGCTTCGAAACACCTCAAAACAGACCAAAGCATACTCCAACACCTGATAAGGACAAATGAATGCAAAATGGACCTAAATATGCCTAATGCGTAACTTATATGATCAAAATGCATGATATATGGATGCTAAAAACATGTAAATATGCAAGATATCAGTTACTGATAAAAAAATTATTTTCTTTTCAGGTGCATGCCTAGCATAACCAGAGGCAAAAAGAACAAGGAACTTTTGTCTACTGATCCAGCTGCTTTGGAACGTTCAATCCGCAAACAGATTTGTTCCACATCGATCGATGCACCCGCTTGTGCATCGACCGATATTCATCAACAACCGTCTACCGAGTTTCAGAAACTGTCGACTGATACCAGCTCACCAACATCGACTAATCTCATCCATCTGACATCGACCAATACCCTTTCATCCACATCGACCGATACTTTTCAATACCCGTCGACCAACATCTTTCATCCGACATCGATCGATACTGAGCCACAGAACATGGTTGCGACATTGATACTCATGCGAGACGACGAAGGTAATCTGCGTGACCAAGAAGGTCACCTGTGTAATGCAGCAGGTCAGAGAATTAATGATCAGGAGGCTGCAATCCCTGATTTAGAAGCTGAGGCTGCTGCAGCCGCTGCTCAAGCTGCAGAAGAAGCCAACCAAAACAGATCACTGGCTGACTACAACCGTCCAGATCAATACTATGCCAACATGTCTGCCATCCATCCTCCAGACATACAGAGGGCTGATTTTGAGGTGAAGCCTCAATACTACACACTTGTAGGACAGACACCCTACAGTGGAGCATCCAACGAGCATTGATGTCTTGCATATTTTCATATATTTAGCCATCTTTTTATTGCATTCTTTGAGTTGTAGGCTAAGGTTTAGGCATGTCTAGGATCATTTTGCATTCATTTGTCCTTATCAGGTGTTGGAGTATGCTTTGGTGAGATTTGAGGTGTTTGGGAACCTTATGACCAAAAAGAAGTGAAGAATTAAGATTGGCCATAAGAAGAGAAGTGAAATCAAGAGAAGAGAGTTGGACCGGGTAGTCTAGACCGGCTACACATACCCGGACGGATCAGATGGGATCAGCACGTCCGGATGACCGGGTTGATGCGTCCGGACTCGAGTAACCGGATGGGAGAAGAGACGGACAGCCGGGTGTACACGTCCGGATAGGGACACCCGGTCAGGAGGAACTCGGAGCAGACCATGTCCGGGGTGGCCAGTCCGGGTAGGAGCACCCGGACGATGAGAAGCTGACGGATGGCCGGGGAGACGCGTCCGGGTAGGAGCACCCGGACGGGAGATCAAGAAGCGTCCAGACCGAGGGACGACCGGGGTGGCCTGTCCGGCTAGGAGTACCCGGTCGTGAAGAAGATGCTGAGGACCGGGGTGAGACGACCGGGGTGAGACGGACGGCCTGGTGAACTTGGACGGTGCAAGGAACGCGGCCAGCTGGACGGTGCAAGGTTACCTGGACCGGGTTGGATGGTGTTGATTCACCCCTGACCGAATTTTATGCTTCATTCCCATTGGTTTAAACCCATTTAGCTTAAGGACTTTTTAGTAATCTTGTTTTATGTTTCTAAGGCTTTTAAGCCTAACTATAAGTACCCTTGTTATCCCTAATTTGGGATTTATATTATTTTCTATCTAAGAACACAAACCCTTTGAGTAAAGTTTCATCTTGGTTTCATAATCTCATCTCATCTTTGTGTTCTTGATTGTTTGATTTCATCCCCTTCCTTTCTCTACATGTTTAAGCTTGAATCTCTCATGGGTTTAAGAGTAAGCATGTGGATTGGTGAGTAGATCCATTTAAGATCCATGGGTTAGGGTGATTGAGAGTGATTGAGTGTAGATCCAATGTGCTTAGTGTTAGATCTATCCTTTCCTTGCATTGATTTGGTGTTCTTAAAGCTATATTTGAGTTGGCCTCTCAAACATAGAGTCATAGGCATTTCATGCCCGAAAGGTGTTCTATGAAATGCCTGAACCAACTCATCTATGCTTTTAGCTTGCTTTGCCTAAGAGCTTAGTTGTCAAAGAATCTAAGATTGCTATTCGACTCATTCTTTATGCCTGCTTTGATCATTACAACCAAAGAGATTTGGTGTACTTGGGTGATCATTGCAAAAGAGCATCCATGTAGAGATAGAGCTTGCTTAGTTTTGTTGTCTAGGCATAAAGAATTAGATTGATTGAAAAGTTAGCATCTTGGATTGAATCTTAATCATTTGATATCAAGTCCCTATACCCATGGGTCTCACTTTCCTCATAAGAAAGAAAGTTTTACTTTTTGTTGCATTTTACTTATTGTCTTAGTTTAATAATCATCCTCTTTAGATTAAGCATAGACTTGCATTCCCTCTGCTTTATGGTCACTTAGAACTGGTTCGACAATCTTATATACTACATCATTTGATTAGGACCTTAGAAAAGTCCTTTCATCAAATTGACGCCGTTGCCAAATTCTAAGTTGATTGTGACATTGGGATTTAGTCACTTGCTTGAGACTAAATCATTTTTCTTTTCAGGTGTATGAACACAAGAAGCAGGGGTGCAACTAACCTGGTTCCCATTGTTGAAGAGATAGCTACACTTGAGAGGGAAATAGCAAGAAGAAGAAGAGAAGAAGAGTAACAGGCTCACATTCAGAGGTTGGGGTTTGAGATGGATGATCACCAGCATCAACCTCAAGATGGCAATGGTCAAGGAGCTGACAACCTTGGACCACAGCGCCAGCAACACCCACAGCGGCCAGCTAGAGCCATTGGCACCTATGACCGTCCTCACATTCATGGCAATAGGACGGGCAGCTGCGCACCAGCTGTGGACGCTAACAACTTTGAGATCAAGTCAGGGTTGTTGAGTGTGATTGAGAACAACAAGTACCATGGCTTGGCTGTAGAAGACCCATTTGATCACTTGGACAAATTTGATAGCTATTGTGGTTTGTCCAAGACCAATGGTGTGTCCGAAGATGCCTTCAAGCTCAAGTTGTTTCCTTTCTCTCTAGGAGACAAGGCACGCCAATGGGAGAGATCTCTACCTAGTGACTCCATTACTACTTGGGATGATTGCAAGAAGGCCTTCTTGGAGAAGTTCTTCTCCACATCAAGGACAGCCAAGCTGAGGAATGAGATCTCTAGTTTCCAGCAGAAGAACTTGGAAAGCTTTAGTGAAGCATGGGAGAGGTTCAAGGGGTATCAAGCTAAGTGCCCACACCATGGCTTCTCAAAGGAGAGTTTGCTGAGCACATTCTATAGAGGTGCCCTTCCTGAGTTTAGAGCAAGATTGGATACAGCAAGCAATGTTTTCTTCCTGGACAGGTCTGAAGAAGATGCTGAGGAGCTGGTTGACAACATGGTGAAGAGTGACTCAGTTTACAGTGGAGAACATGACAGAGCTGAGAGAACAACCAGAGCTGATGACAACCAGACCAAGAAGGAAATCAAATCCTTGCAAGAGAAGATAGACTTGCTGATTGCTAACCAAGCCAAAAAGGAGCAGATCAACTTTGTGGGTGGTCCAAGTCAGGAAACTCCTCCTAAGGTTAATGAAGTTGAAGGATTAGAAGGGCAAGAAGAGCTTTGCTTCATCAACAACAATGGCACTTGGTACATGAAGGAGCCTAACTTTCAGTACAACAACTACCAGCAAAGGTCTTATCCCAACAACCAGCAAGGTGGCTATCAACCCAAACAAAACACTCAGCAAGGGAACTACCAGCCTAGGCAGAATCCTCCTCCTGGTTTTACAAATCAAGGCAATCTGTCTACTCAAGCTCAAGGTAGCTCCTCCCAAGCTAAAGCTCCAGATTCATGTATGGAATCTATGTTCAAACAAATATTGGAAGGTCAAGCTAGAACAGCCAAGGACATTGGCTATGAGTTCAAGACTGTTCACTACAAGATTGATAGCAGCTATACTGAGCTAAACAACAAGATTAGAGCTTTGGAGAATCAGTTTGCTTCTATGAACTCTCAGCCAAGTCGCCAACAAGGAACACTACCAGGAAAGGCTGAGCAAAACCCCAAGGAGCCAATGAAGGCAATCACTTTGAGAAGTGGTAGAGAGCTACCTCCAAGAACTCTCCCCAAGGATGGTGAGACACTAAGTGGGGGGGGGGTGGCTATCAATATTGATGATGATGTTGTGATTGTAGATGAGAAGGTTGATGAGGAGATTCTAGAAAAGATTGTTGAAGCTAAGGGTAAAGGAAAGATTGGAGAAGAGAAGAAAGCACTAAAGCATGGTGAAGTTGCCACTCCAACAAAAGAGTCTTCTTTTGTTCCTCCTCCCTATGAACCTAAGCTGCCATTTCCTGGAAGATTCAAGAAGCAACTTTTGGAGAAGTACAAAGCACTCTTTGAGAAGCAAATGAGTGAAGTTCAAGTCACAATGCCCATCATTGATGCCTTCATGCTTGTCCCTCAATACAGCAAGTTCTTGAAGGATGCTGTGGTTGCCAAGAAGAAGGAAATGGAAGGCATGATGGTTCTTACTCATGAGTGCAGTGCCATTATCCAGAGATTGACAATCCCTAAGAAGCTAGAGGATCCAGGCTGCTTTACCCTACCTTGTGCCATTGGTCGTTTGATGTTCTAGAGATGTCTATGTCATTTGGGAGCCATTGTCAGTCTCATGCCTCTATCTATTGCCAAGAAGCCTGGGTTCAGCCAATACAAGAAGTGCAAACTCTCTTTGGTGCTTGTTGATCGCTCAGTCAAATTCCCCATTGGTATCCTTGAAAACCTCCCTGTGATGGTGGGAAATTGTGAAATTCCTACTGATTTTGTTGTGATTGAGATGGATGAAGAAGCTAGAGACCCCTTGATCCTTGGAAGACCATTCTTAGCCACAGCAGGAGCCCTTATCAATGTAAAGGAAGGCAAGATTGATCTTCATTTCGGGAAAGAGCACACTCTCCATTTTGACATCAATGAGGTAATGAAAAGGTCTACTGTGCAAGGCCAAGTGTTTTACATAGAGGAGATGGAAGCTCTTGCTGATGAGCTTCTTGAGGAATTGGCACTTGGGGAGTTGGCAATAGGGGACCCTTTGCAGCATGCTCTCACAGTGGATAAAGAGGTCCAAGTGGTTGAGAACCAAGAGAGTGATGCTATTGTGGCCCTGCTGGATTCTCGCAAGAAGATTGATGATAAAGGCCAGTATGAGGAGCTCAAACAAGAAGTGCACCAAGCTGTTTCAGCCACTCAACAGGAGGACACCCAACAAGATGATTGGAGTGAGCTCAAGGCACCAAAAGTGGAGCTAAAACCTCTTCCCCATGGTGTAAGGTACGCATTTCTAGGCCCTAATGAGTCATATCATGTCATTGTGAGCAGTGAACTTACTGAACTTGAGCTTTCTCAACTTTTAAATGCACTTAAAAAGTTTAGAAAGGCAATTGGGTACTAACTAGATGATATTAAGGGGATATCACCTTCTTTGTGCATGCATAGGATACATCTAGAGGATGAGTCAATGACTTCTATAGAGCATCAAAGAAGGTTGAATCCTAACCTGAAGGATGTTGTAAAGAAGGAGATTCTTAAGCTCTTAGATGCTGGTGTTATCTACCCTATTTCAGATTCTAAATGGGTATCTCCTGTGCATGTAGTTCCAAAGAAAGGTGGTATCACTGTGGTTAAAAATGACAAGGATGAATTGATACCAACTAGAACCATAACTGGCCATAGGATGTGTATTGATTACAGAAAGCTCAACTCTGCATCTAGAAAGGATCATTTTCCATTGCCATTCATTGATCAAATGCTTGAGAGACTTGCAAACCATCCTTTCAATTGTTTTCTTGAGGGGTATTCAGGGTTCTTCCAAATCCCCATACATCCCAATGATCAAGAGAAGACAACATTGACATGCCCCTATGGCACCTTTGCTTATCGAAGGATGCCATTTGGGTTATGTAATGCTCCAGCAACCTTTCAAAGGTGCATGATGTCTATCTTCTCGGATCTCATTGAGGATATAGTGGAGGTATTCATGGATGATTTCTCTGTCTACGGATCTTCGTTTTCTGCTTGTTTGTCCAACTTGTGCAGGGTCCTACAGAGATGTGAAGACACCAACCTAGTGCTGAATTGGGAGAAGTGTCACTTCATGGTCAAAGAGGAGATTGTGCTTGGGCACAAGATTTCAGAAAAGGGCATTGAAGTGGACAAGGCTAAGATTGAGGTGATGGTCAGCTTACCACCACCAAAGACAGTGAAAGACATCAGGAGCTTCCTTGGCCATGCTGGGTTCTATAGAAGATTCATCAAGAACTTCTCAAAGGTTGCTAGACCCATGACCAAGTTGCTGTGCAAGGAGGCCGCTTTCAGCTTTCATGAAGATTGTCTTGAAGCCTTCAAGAAGATAAAGGGTGAACTGGTTAGTGCTCCCATTGTCCAGCCACCTGATTGGGACCTCCCTTTTGAGATAATGTGTGATGCTAGTGACTTTGCTGTTGGGGCTGTTCTGGGGCAGAAGAAGGATGGCAAGACTCATGTGATTTATTATGCTAGCCAAAACCTGAATGATGCACAAATGAAGTATGCCACAACAGAGAAAGAGATGCTGGCCATTGTCTTCGCCTTTGAAAAATTCAGAAGTTACCTGGTGGGTTCCAGGGTCATTGTGTATACTGACCATGCAGCTTTGAGACACCTCCTAGCAAAGAAGGATGCCAAGCCAAGACTACTAAGGTGGATCCTTTTGCTTCAAGAGTTTGACTTGGAGATTAGAGAAAGCCAGGGATTGAGAATGGAGTTGCTGATCACTTGTCCAGGTTGAGGATTGAAGGTGGAATCCCTATTGATGAGGGACTTAGACAAGAGCATGTCATGGCCATCATGTCAGTGATGGCAGTCATTGAGACTGGAAAAAAGATTAAAGAGGTTAAGGCAGCTGAAGAGAAGGGACCTTGGTATGCTGATTTGGTTAACTACTTAGCCACTGGGACGGAACCATTGGGGCTTGCGGGGTATGAGAAGTAGAAGTTCTACAAAGACTTGAAGAGATACTATTGGGATGAACCATACCCTCTACACCCTATGCAAAGATCAGATTTAGAGAAGAGTAGTGGCTGAAGAAGAAGTTGAAGGAATCCTCTCACATTGCCATGGATCTTCCTATGGAGGCCATTTCGCTACATTCAATACTGTCTCAAATGTGCTACAAGCTGGATTCTGGTGGCCACACATGTTCAGAGACTCACAAGACTTCATTTCAATATTTGACTCTTGCCAAAGGAGGGGGAACATTACTAAGAGGAATGAGATGCCTCAAAACCCAATCCTTGAAGTGGAAGTGTTTGATGTTTGGGGGATTAACTTCATGGGACCCTTTCCTTCTTCTTATGGAAACAAATACATCTTGGTGGCTGTAGACTATGTATCAAAGTGGGTGGAATCAATAGCAAGTCCCACAAATGATTCAAGAGTGGTGGTCAAAATGTTCAAGAGCAATATCTTCCTAAGGTTTGGAGTACCAAGAGTGGTCATAAGTGATGGAGGTTCACATTTCATCAACAAGGTATTTGAGGGTCTTCTCAAGAAGAATGGAGTGAAACACAAGGTTGCAACACCCTATCACCCTCAAACAAGTGGCCAAGTAGAGGTCTCCAACAAGCAAATCAAGGGAATCTTGGAAAAGATTGTGGGAACCAAGAGGAAAGATTGGTCAGCCAAGCTTGATGATGCTCTTTGGGCATATAGAACAGCCTTCAAGACTCCTCTAGGCACTACTCCTTTCAACCTGGTTTATGAGAAGTCTTGCCATCTGCCGGTTGAGCTTGAATACAAGGCATTGTGAGCTGTGAAGCTTCTAAACTTTGACATCAAGGGTGCAAAGGAGAAGAGACTTCTTCAACTCAATGAACTGGATGAGATAAGGATAGATGCCTTTGAGAATTCAAGGATCTACAAGGAAAAGACTAAGGCTTTCCATGACAGGCACATCCTCAAGAGAGAGTTCAAGGCAGGAGATCAAGTGCTTCTTTACAACTCTAGACTGAAGTTATTTCCAGGAAAGCTTAAGTCAAGATGGTCTGGTCCATTTGTGATCAAAGAAGTGAGGCCTTATGGAGCCATTGTGTTATGGGATAAGCAGGGTAATGACTTCACAGTGAATGGCCAGAGACTCAAGGAATACATGGCCACAATACCAAAGGAGGATGGAACATCAACCCCACTCTCTGATGCTCCCCTTGCCTAACCTCAAAGGAGGCAAAGTCAAGCTAGTGACTTTAAACAAGCTCACTTGGGAGGAAGTCCCATGGTTATCCTTGTAAATATGCATTAGGATTTGTTCTTTTTCAAATAAATCACTTGGAGAATGGTGAGAGCTTGGGAATGAGCTGGATAAAGTTTTGAGATGGAGGAAGTGTATAAAAAAATGATTTGGAGGTTTGGACCGGGTAGGGTGAACCGGGGTCGCCTACCCGGTCGTGAAGCGTACCGGAACGGACCGGGGACGGGACGTCCGGGTGGAGGAACCCGGTCGTTATTTGGACGGACGGACGGACCGGGGTGCATTGTCCGGGTCAGAGCACCCGGTCGTGGAGCATACGGATGGATGGACCGGGGAAGACCGTCCGGGTAACGGAACCCGGACGTGGAGAAAGCAAGCCAGACCGGGGACGACCGTCCGGGGTGACCTACCCGGTCGTACTCCACATGCCAGGATCCGCAAACTGAACCGATGGATCCCCACGACCCGCGCATGACCCGCGCACGACCCGGCCGCGACCCAGGTAAGTTTTTCTATCCCTAAACTGACCCAAACCCACCTAAAACCAACCCAGAACCCCCTTAAAACCCTAAGCCACCCTCTCTCTCCTCATTTCATCTTCTTCCTCACATCATAATTCTCTCTAGCCTCCAAGAACATAAATTCCCATAACTTTGTCAAATCTCAACCAAATCACAAATTTCTTTTTCCCACATCCAAGCCTTTGTTGGGGTCAAAAACGGTTATCTCGAAATCTACGGCTAAAGATCCTTCCAAGCTCAAAGATTTCCCGCACGAATGTCCAACGGAGGAAAGATCAGACAACGGAAAACCCACGGGCGGCAGAAATCCCCTGGCGCCGTTGGCAAGCGTCCCGCAAGCCGGCCTGGCGCCGGCGGCAGGTGTCCCGCAAGCGGGCCTGGCGCCGGCGGCAGGCGTCCCGCAAACCGACCTGGCGCCGGCGGCAAGCCAGCCTGGCGCCAGCGGCAGGCATCCCGCAAGCCAGCCTGGTGCCGGCGGCAAGCCAGCCTGGCGCCGGCGGCAAGCCTGCCTGGCGCCGGCGGCAGGCATCCCGCAAGCCGGCCTGGCGCCGGCGGCAAGCCTGCCTGGCGCCGGTCGACGGCCCTCGTCCTGGTCTTGGTCCCATTTTGCTCGGTCTGTTCCCATCTTGGCTTGTTGGATCAATCCTCGTGAGTTTGGTACGATCACAGCTACGGAATAGACATCTTTCGATTCGACTCGATTGGAATCGTCCTTGATGTTTTACGACAAAAACTAGAAAGATTGGATTTCTCGTAGAAGATATCGTATAAAACAAGGTCGATTAACTTGAACATCGATCCTATAGGCTATACGGTTTATTTTACGAGAAAGATAGTCTTTCCGAGAAATCGTATAAAACGTTCAACGACTTAAGACAAGTCCACGGACTTACTTACGATTTTAAGAATTCAGGTCCAATCAGGCTATGACGGTTTATCCGATTTCCCGAACATCGGATAAACATCAAGTCACCGAAAACTCGAGGATAATTACGAAGATCGACGAAAATGGAATACTTCCTGAAGAAATAAACTTGGGCCCAAAGGCGAGGTCCATCATCCTAAGGCGAACCGACCTAGGAGTGGGTATATAAGGAGAGCAAGTGCAGAGGAGAAGGGGATCTGAAAATTTGACTTAGAGCATCCTGCTAGCTTAGAAGAATTAGGGTTTAGGTGGTTAGACTAGCGGAGCAAGGCTTAGGACGTTTGGCTGCCTGCAACTCTATCTTTTTCTTTAATCGCAAATCTCTCTGTCTTTCAGAGAATCCTTGTACTCGTATCTTTCATCTAATAAAACGCCTTCGGGAAAATATTACAATTCTCACTTTTTGTCTTCTGTTAACTTTCTCGATTTCGTGTGGCAACGCAGAGAATCCGAACCTTCAAGGAAAGTCGGGTTTACTTGGCTTTCCTCCGCAATCTTATTTATCGGAAATTGACGGTGTGAATTTCGGTTCCCACAGTTTGGCGCTAGAAGGAGGGGGGACAGATTCTCTAACTCGAAAACCACCAATCGATCGAAGTTCAGTATGGCTACTTCGTCAGTCCGCAACATCGTATCCTTCGAGGATCGAGCAACGGCCAGTATGGCCAAACCTCACAACAATCTCCTCGTAATAGAGCTCACGATCCAGGATATTGACGTAGCAATGGTATTAGTCGACACCGGATGCTCGGCTAATATTATCTATAAAAGCACCCCCGAGAGGATGGGCGTCAATCTAAGCATCCTTACAGATGACCCCAGCCCAGTATTCGGACTCTCGGGAGAAGTTATGACCCTCGGTTCGACTAACCTCTCAGTCAGAGCCGGGAGCGTCGCCAAAAACGCGGAATTCCTGGTGATCGATGGTCCAACACCATACAACGCGATAGTTGGAACTCCCATCAACATTCCACCTATGCCTCAAGTTCCTGACGCCTTTCGGGGTCGAAACAATACATGGTAATCACGGAGCAGCGCAGATCTACCTGGCTACCGAACTAAAACGGAAAAATTCCGAAATCGAGACCTCTCGTAAAAAGCAAACGATTCACGACTTGCCGGAAACCTTCTGGCAGTCCCAAAGAGCTGAGGCCCTAGAAGGGAAGCGTGAACCAACCTGCGAACCGGTGGTCTCAATTTTCCTCGACGATTCCTTCCCGGAACGGTGCGTCGAAATCGGAGCTAACCTCCGCGAACCAATAAAAGCAGAGCTCATCGCATGCCTCAAAAAGAACCTCAGTACGTTCGCTTGGGCTGCAGAGGATATGCCGGGAATTGACATTAGCGTAACATGTCACGAACTTAACATCGACCCGACTCACAAACCCGTAAAACAAAAGAGACGAAAGCTGGGACCTGAGCATGCCACCGCAGTCAACGAGGAAGTCGAAAGACTCCTCAAAGTAGGGTCAATAACAGAAGTTAGGTATCCAGACTGGCTTGCCAACCCTATCGTGATAAAAAAGAAGAACGGCAAGTGGCGAGTCTGTGTCGATTTCACGGATCTGAATAAAGCCTGTCCAAAGGACTGCTTCCCGCTCCCACACATCGGCCGACTGGTCGAAGCAACTGCGGGAATAAAGCTTCTGTCATTCATGGACACTTTTTCTGGATACAATCAGATCATGATGAATCCCGACGACCGCGAAAAAACTGCATTCATCACAGACCGCGGGACGTATTGCTACAAGGTAATGCCTTTCGGTCTTAAAAACGCGGGTGCAACGTATCAACGACTCGTCAACAGAATGTTTGCCGAGCAACTCGGAAAAACCGTGGAAGTATACATCGATGATATGCTCGTAAAATCTCTTGACGAACACGATCATATAGCCCACCTAGAGGAATGTTTTGCGCGACTCAACCAGCATAACATGAAACTCAACCCGGCGAAATGCAGATTCGCAGTGGCATCGGGAGAATTCCTCGGATACCTCGTAACGTATCGCGGAATCGAGGCCAACCCGAAACAAATCGACGCACTGATAGAGATGGCCTCCCCGAGAACCAAGCGAGAAGTCCAAAGGTTAACCGGAAGAGTCGCGGCTTTGAACCGTTTCATCTCGCGCTCCACGGATAAGTGCCTACCATTTTACGAAACATTAAAAGGAAACAAGAAGTTCGAATGGTCCGAGCAATGTGAAAAGGCTTTCCAACAATTGAAACATTACCTGGCCACTCCACCAGTTCTCGCAAAACCGGTTGAAGGAGAACCTCTTTTCCTCTATATCGCAGTTTCCGCAACAGCAGTCAGTGGCGTCCTGACACGGGAAGAACGCGGCAAACTAAAGCCCATCTTTTACGTAAGCTAGACGTTGCTGGACGCAGAAAATCGATACCCGCTAATGGAAAAATTAGCATTCGCCGTCATACCCTCGGCAAGGAAACTAAGACCATATTTCCAGTCTCATACTATAGTAGTTCTCACCACATTCCCACTGCGGATAATCCTGCACAGTCCAAGCCAATCCGGTAGGCTCGCAAAATGCGCAATCGAACTGAGTGAATACGACATCGAATATCGCCCAAGGACATGTGCAAAGTCCCAGGTACTTGCAGATTTCTTGGTAGAATTACCCACTAGAGATATGACTAACGAGGAACCAAGCTCAACCTGGTCCTCCATGTCGACGGATCTAGCATCCACTAAGCGATTATCACATCCAAAAAACAAATCCCGGAGGGCCAACACTTCACAAAGCAAAGTGAATGTAGACTTTCTCCCTGGGTCAAATTTACGCGACCCCTTGGTCCCGCGTCCAAAACGGAAACAACAGTTTTCTGGCTGCGAACATTCGCAAAGACATCCCCAAAGCCCGCAAGCGTTTCAACACGAGATGCGGCATAAGGAAAAATCGACCTTCAGCACTGCGAGACGTCGCTAACGCTTGAAGGACATTCTTTTCCGCAAAACATTGCAGACGAAATCTTCGTCTCTGAACATACAAACACACCTCAAAACGGTATCATTTCGTGTTTGCTGATCACAACAAATGAACTCTAACGTCCTAAACAGACAAAAAGCCTCCCTTCAAGGGGTAGGCTCTCTTACATCCGACATGGATAAACATAGCGCGCTATACAAGAAATCTAAAATTTTGGTTTAGCTCTTCGTAAAGGAAGTAGCTCGACTCACGCCCAAACAAATCATGTAAGCCGACAACAATTCGCGGATTTTAAACGGTGCGAGTCAGGTTAAAATCGCAAACAGGCAAAACGGAAGCCGATTTGTCATCGCAAAGCCTCAGTCCGAGAGTAAACCTAGGTCTTGCCCTAAACCCAGCCACGCTGGATCTTGACATCTCACAGACATAGTATGGTATACGAGATCCAAAAATTTGTCTCTTCACTTAAACCTATTTGTTTCACGAACTTTTCGCGTAAATCAGAAAACCGCGGAAAATCTCGCTTTATGCAAACAATAGGTACGGTGATTATCGGGGAACTAGGAATGAGACGACAACTCACACCCTCTTTCTCATACTTCAAAAAAAAAATGAAGTTCATAAATAATCAAAAAATGCTTCATAGATTGAGACCGCAAAAGTTCAAACAAAACCCCAAAAAGGGGCAGGGATTCGAAGCCACCAATGGCCAGTCCCGGTAAATACATCATGGCCTCTTAACGGCCGAAACACATATAAAACGAAATCCCAGAAGGGATTGATAAACCTAGACGCTCCCAGGAGCGTCACCTTCATCCTCAAACTCACTCGCGATAGGGATAGCCTCGCCGTCGCATTCCTCGGTCGCATCGCCACTACCCGCCTCGTCCACGCCAGCCTCGCAATCCTCTCCCGTGCGCTCCTGATCTTCTGAGTCTTCGGAGGTCGGCGCAAGGGTGCATTCGGCCTGCAGGCCGGCAAGGATTGAATCGAAATCTCCCTCGGTGGCCGCCCACTCTCCTTTGCAGGACGATAATCTGGCTTCCTCCAAGTCCAAAGACGGGGCCTCGTTACCTCGAAGCAACTCGAGCTCGCTCAAACTCCCCTCGATCCCCGCTAAAGCCAAGTCCCTCTTGCGGATGGCTATCAAGGACTCAAACAGGGTGGCCATCTTCGTCAGACGACCAAAGAAGTCGTCGCGGGCATCGGCAACCTCCGAGGATCTACGGGCGTTCATCTCCTCATGAGTCTGGATCTTCTGCTGAAGGCGGCGGACTTCCGAGGATTTTCTCTTCTTCTACTTCTTCATCTTGAGTAGCGAACTCGCGGTCTTCCCAAGGTCGCGCTCAAGATCGCTGATACGAACCTCAAGCTGGGACGTCTGGGCGGCATGGGTGTCCTCGACAGTCTGTAATGCAGCCTTAGTACGCTTCAGCGTTTCCTGGGACGACTCCAGTTCCTTCGATAGACGAATGACGTCCGACCCGCACTCGCCAAGCATTGCGTCAATCAGCGACACAAACTGTCCGCAAAAGAAGGTGTAAGTATCATCGTAAAAGAAAAGAGAGCGATACAAGAATTGCAGATACATTAAAATCGAACCTTGGAACGATGACGCGCCAACGGCTCTGAGAGTTTGCTCTCCTCGCTCTTCGCACCCCGCTTCCTTTTTGCTCCGGATGCCGCACCAGCCCTTGCCCTTCCCTTGGGAAACGGCGCGGCACCGGCCGCTGGCAGTCCCAAGACTATTTCCCTTTTCGCCGGAGGAAGAGGTGTAGATTCAATCGCATCCTCTCTTCCGGAGATCAGGATCGGAGCAGTCGAAGAACCCGATGGATGGACCTGAACATCATGAGTCTGTTCAGGAACAATAGCCCCATCCGCAGGCGGGAGGGCATCGGATGGGACTTCGGGGCTGGGAACCGGAAGAACAGGCGAAGGGGCCGAAGGAGCAGGCAAAGAGATCGGAGAAACAGGCAAAGGAGTTGGAGCCACGGAAGGAACATCGGGCGTCTCAGTCCTCGCCCGCTTTGAGCCTTTCGCAGCACTGCGCCGGGATAGCTTAGCCTTGAAAGAATCAAACCCATCAATGAGGGACGGAGTAGCATCCTGAACGGCCGGAACCGACGGAGATTGGCTGGCCGGAACCGACGGAGCTTGGCTGGCCGGAACCGACGGAGCTTGGCCGGCCTCACCCATCTCAACATCAGAATCATTCTTTTCAACTTGGGATGAAGACATTTTCTTTCTTGAGAGAGAAGAAGAGAGGATTTGAAAAGATGTGAAGAATGAGAAGGGAAGGCTGGCTATTTAAAAGAAAAAGGGGGGGGGGGGGGGTGATGACATAGGTTTCCTGCGGAAAAATCCTTAGCCGCAAATTTCGATTTTCAAAAAATTCGAATCACTCGCCCGCAAAATCGTCTCCGATCTTACGAGCTGGGGGGCTAACTGTTGGGGTCAAAAACGGTTATCTCGAAATCTACGGCTAAAGATCCTTCCAAGCTCAAAGATTTCCCGCACGAACGGCCAACGGAGGAAAGATCGGACAACGGAAAACCCACGGACGACAGAGATCCCCTGGCGCCGGCGGCAAGCGTCCCGCAAGCCGGCCTGGCGCCGGCGGCAGGCGTCCCGCAAGCCGGCCTGGCGCCGGCGGCAGGCGTCCCGCAAGCCGGCCTGGCGCCGGCGGCAAGCCTGCCTGGCGCCGGCGGCAGGCGTTACGCAAGCCGGCCTGGCGCCGGCGGCAGGCGTCCCGCAAGCCGGCCTGGCGCCGGCGGCAAGCCTGCCTGGCGCCGGTCGACGGCCCTCGTCCTGGTCTCGGTCCCATCATAACGACTTAAAACGTTCAACGACTTAAGATAGTCTTTCCGAGAAATCGTATAAAACGTTCAACGACTTAAGACAAGTCCACGGACTTACTTACGATTTTAAGAATTCAGGTCTAATCAGGCGATGACGGTTTATCCGATTTCCCGAACATCGGATAAACATCAAGTCACCGAAAACTCGAGGATAATTACGAAGATCGACGAAAATGGAATACTTCCTGAAGAAATAAACTTGGGCCCAAAGGCAAGGTCCATCATCCTAAGGCAAACCGACCTATGAGTGGGTATATAAGGAGAGCAAGTGCAGAGGAGAAGGGGATCCGAAAATTAGACTTAGAGCATCCTGCTAGCTTAGAAGAATTAGGGTTTAGGTGGTTACACTAGCGGAGCAAGGCTTAGGACGTTTGGCTGCCTGCGACTCTATCTTTTTCTTTAATCACAAATCTCTCTGTCTTTCGGAGAATCCTTGTACTCGTATCTTTCATCTAATAAAACGCCTTTGGGCAAATATTACTATTCTCACTTTTTGTCTTCTATTAACTTTCTCGATTTCGTGTGGCAACGCAGAGAAGCCGGACCTTCAAGGAAAGTCGGGTTTACTTGGCTTTCCTCCACAATCTTATTTATCAGAAATTGACGGTGTGAATTTCGGTTCCCACAGCCTTTTTCCCCTAGATGTAATTCCTTGAATCTTTTCATCTTTATCCTTCATCCACTACAAGAAAACATCAATTTTGCAACTGCAAGAATAGTTACAACATAGTTGCAAATTTTAGTAATATAACGATTTTGCAACTACTGGACATAGTTACAAAAAGCTCGTCGCAAAAAGAGTTGGTTGCAAATTAGTTGCAAAAGAGCAACTATCCTGCAACTATATAATCAGTGGTATATTAGCAACTCATTAATGACTAACTTTGCAGTTGCACAGAAAAAAGATCCAGCTTCCCGTCTTGCATTTGTCAAGAAAATATAGTTGCAAATTGGTTTCTATTATAATTTGGTTATAAGTTAGTTGCTAATATTAGTAACTAACTGGTGACCACAGTATTTATATTTAGTTACAAACTAGTCACAAAATTTTATGATTATTTAGCAACCACGTTATTTATGTTTTGAAAAATTAATGGCAAATTTAAAGATTATTAAATATTAGTTATTAATTTTAAAAGTAAAATTTACTGAATTTTAAAATTTAGCTTCGGAAATAAAATTCAGATACTAATTTAAAATGTAATTACAAAGATAAATACACATATATATACACAAATACACCATCATCGTCGTTGGGTTCAACCACGGCGGCAGGGATTCCGCCACCGGCTTCTTCTCTACCGGCTCCTCCACCGGCTCTTCCACCGGCTCCGGTTGAACGGCACGACGACGACTCGGAGTTCCATCTGAAGCGACGACTCGGGGTGGTTTCATCTGAAGCGACAATTCGATCTGGTCGTGGAGCCACCGGTGTTGGTCTGATTCATACACCCTATACCGTTCATCCGATTCGTTACGCCGCCTCCTCCTCTGGCGCCTCTGCTTTGTCAGACCACCACTTCTCCTTCCCGTGTTATCGCTGCTCCTCCTCAGATCTGTTAAAAAAGTAAAAATTAATTAGAATAGCATAATGAGATGAAGAGAAAAACTAAGAGATATATCAGAGGAAAAAGAAAATAACACGACAAAGAGAGACCAGAGAACAAGAAGAAGATGAAGAGAATGAAAAAAGGTTCTTTCTGGCTGTGAAACTGACAATGGATAAAGCAGAGGAGAGGAAGAACGAAAAAGAAGATCTAATTGAATCCTGGCCGTTAGATTTACTAACATCAACGCCTGATAAACGCAAAAGCCAATCCTTCCCTTTGTGACTTGACCAATCTGAAGCAAGCTTTCTAATCTTTATTTAAATTTTATTTAACCAAATTATGCTACTAGAGTGCAATTACCTTAAAGTAAATGGTTGCAAAATAGTGGCTAACAATACCCTAAACCTTAACTATAATTTTATTACTTTTAATTATTACTATATCTAAAGATTAAATATAATTATATACTAACTAAAGAGAGTATAAAATTGTTAATGTAGAATTATCTAACTGAAAAAATTTCAACCCAAATTGATATCACTATACATGAATGTATTACATTAGGGTAGCATATGGTTTGTGAAGATGTGCATATATCAAAATTATATCAATTACTATTTTATACAAGATATATAACCATTTGGATTCTTCTGTTGTTTATTAAGAATTTGTTGTAAAAATAGTTTAGATAATAATATATTTGGCTAATTGTTAAGACACATTTAATTGTAGTAACAAACTAGTAACAACATTTGCTATTACTTGTGACTAATTTGCAACTCTATTGTGTTTTACGGTTTTAAATTAGTAGCTAATGATACCCTAAACTCTACATATCATTTTTATTTTTTAAAAATATTATATGTAAAAAGGATAAATGATTGTGTATTGAATTATTAAATATATAAAATTATAAATAATGATATTATTTGCTACTATATTGCTACTACAATACATTTAAGAGTTGCAAATTTGTTACGAAAAAATTGTATATGTAAATATCTAGAAATATTACAACTAATTTGCGACTACTAGTGGCAAAATAGTGACAAAATTTTACCTTGGGAGTAAATAAAATTGTAAATAATGATATTTTTTGCTACTATATTGTTATTACAATACATTTAAGAGTTGTAGATATGTTACAAAATAATTGTATATGTAAATATTTAGAAATATTACCACTAATTTGCGACTACTAGTGGCAAAATAGTGACAAAATTTTACCTTAGGAGTAAATAAAATTGTAAATAATGATATTATTTGCTACTATATTGTTACTACAATACATTCAAGAGTTGCAAATATGTTACAAAATAATTGTATATCTAAATATTTAGAAATATTACAACTAATTTGCGACTACTAGTGGCAAAATGGTGACAAAATTTTACCCTAAACCCCAAAATAATTTATAATTATCTTGACATACATGATATGTACTAAGATACGAGAGATTACATAAAATAATTGCTAATTTTATAATTTACATGGTTTAGATACATGCAAAAGTAATCAATAATATATTTGAAAATTTGCAACTAATTTGTGACTTTTTTGTTTTAAACTAAACTAACTAGTCACAAAATCGTAACAGAGCTTTAGCCACAATTTTGCAACAACGAGATTTACAATATTTTGTGATTAATCTGTAACTACAAGTTTGCAATTACATATGTAGTTGTAAATTGGTCATTATAGTGTTACTATGTTGTGACTACGCATATTAGTTACTGAAACGTTACAGATATGTCTCAAAAAAGGGACTGAATTACCACCACTAGTTACAGTCACATATTTGCAACTAATGTACAACTTGTTTTTTGTAATAGCCAAATAGTTGCAAATTAGTTAGAAATTAGTCACACAGTTTTGCAACCACCAATTGAAGTTGCAAAAGAAGTTTCAAAACTGATGTTTTCTTGTAGTGATCCAAAGCAAGGTATGGTATCTTTAAGTTCAAATTCGTAACCCTCATGAACCCTAAAAATTTGAACTTGAAATTTGAGCCTTTCCTTGCTAGATTCTTGTCAATTAGACTAGGGAAAGCTTATATATCATGCTGGGTAGTTGATTTCATGGTGGAATTGAGACTAATTTGAACTTTGAAAAATTAGGGTTCATGAGATTTGGGGGTTTTTCATAAAGTGCTTGTTTTAGGTTGCTCTTGGGTTAGATTGGATGCTAGGTTGATGGAGAACTTCAATTTAGGCCATTTTAAGCATGATTGTGCTTAATTGAGTGGTTTTGATTCTTAGAGATTCTTGTTGCTCAAAAAAAAAAAAAATTATGAGCATGAGAATTCTCTAGGATGATTTAAAGCCCTTTTGCTTAAAGCTTGTTTCTTGTGAGTAATTGATGATTGGAATTGAAATTCTTATGCTTTTGATCATATTTCTCATCTTGAGAGGTTTTTCCTTCTTAAGCTCACTCTTTTCCAAGGTCTAAAGTTTCAGGTACCAATGGGGCGAAAGAGTGAAGCTGATCTAGAAGTTGAGAAGCAAGAGCGTGCAGCAAGACACACTGCTCAGTTTGGGAAATCTTTGGGTTCACAGCCTGGTTCAGAAGAGGAGCGCCGCCAGCAAGCTTTGGCAATGCTAAGGAAGAAAACACAAGCCAAGAAAGATGGGAAGAGAGTTGTTGCTGATAAGGGTGTCGCTGATGGTGCTCACAAGCAAGCCAAGAGGGATGGAAAGAGATCAGCTGTTGGGGACAGTGTAATTGATGGTGCTAACAAGCAAGCTCCTCCCAAGAGAGCTAAGGCACCAAGAAACTCTAGTGTGGGAGCTCTTGTGGTAGAGAAGACCAACAACAAAGGTGATCATGCCCTTGCTCACACTATGAGGGCTATGACTCCACCTAGGAGAGCACCAGACCCTGTGCAAGAGGTTGTAGAAAACCTTAACCAGCACAACAGGGAAGAGCAGTTGGCAATGGCTAGAGCAAAGAAGCAAGGAAAGAAGCCAATGGTTGCAGAAAATGAAGGTGAAGAGGATGAGATATCTTCTAATGATGAGCATGCTGATCCTAAATCAAAGTATGACAAGAGGGATAGGTCCAAGACACCTACTGAAGATGATTTGGTAGACCTTTTGAGGAATGGCATTGCTTGGGTCCCCACCAGATCTGTTCATAAGATGATCTTGCAAGAGATTTACTTTGATGATGATGTTTAAGCCATGCTTGAGCACATGAAGATGGGAAGCCTCTACTCAGAAGCCTACCCTACTCACAAGGAAGTCTCTTGCCAATTCTTGGCTACACTAGAAGCAACCTTTCACACATCCAAGCATGCACAGCAAGGATGGGGAGAGATCAAATTCAAGATTGAGGGTGAGGTATACTCCATGTCTTTCACAGAGATTGGTGAAGTTCTTGGCCTTGAGGATCAGCAACATTCTTCACTTCCCACACTCAAGACAGCCCCTAAGGAGAAGACCATTGCTGAATCAATGTGGACCTTGTTAACAGGACAAGGGAAAGAAGGTCACAAGAAAGAGAAGAATGGTGCTATTAGGCATCCCATCATGCGCTATCTCCACAGGCTGCTTAACCACACCCTCTTCCAGAAGAAAGAGATAGGGAACGTTCCTTGAGAAGAGCTGAGATTCCGTCACCAAACAGCCCGACACTTTGCTTCCTTTCCTCAGCTCCCTGTTGTCCCGGATGACTTCTACTCAGATTTTGGTATGGTTGGTTTCCTTGTTCAGCGCTTCACGCACTACAAGAGTTGGGCTTGGATAAACCGTGACTCAGGACCTCAGATTGGTATTGGTGGCTGGATAACTCCATTATTGGCTTACCAAGGAATTGATTTGGGTGATGATGGAGTAGGTCCTACTTTCTTGGATGGAGCTTACCTGAAGAAGGCTCAATTTCTAAGTGGAAGGTTTAATGGGAACTGCGTCTATTCTTATTCGGGAGGTGGCAAAAGGGCTGAGCTGGTGCTTCCTAGCCCAGAACTCACTTCATTGAGCACTTCAGGAGACATCAGCTTTTACATCAGTGAGGAGCACCTCCTTAGGAGTCATGGACCCCTTTGCCCTGTGACCCTTCCCAAAGGTGACAAGGCAGCAAGCAAGAAGAATGCTTATGAAGAAGAGTACACCCCAAGCACCACTGCTCATCTCTTTTGCCCTCCTCGCTACAAGCTTGAGCAATGCACCAGTGTCCTGCCTCTTGGACCCCTTCGCCAGGCTCATGACCAGATTAGAATCCTCCAGAGGTGGAACAGGGCTCAAGATAGGACCATTTTCAAGCTCACCAACAAGTGCAAAGAGCTGAAAAGGACTGTGAAGAGGCAAGCTGAAGTTTCAGCCCGGTTATTGAAGAAAGTGGCTGATGTTCTAGCTAGGGGAGCTGTAGCGGGCTGCAAGGCTGAGGACTTTGATTTTGATGCTTTCAATGCACCCCCTCCTCAGCCACTTTATGACCCCTCTGCACCACAAACCAGGAAGCAAGCCCTCCGCCGCTTGAGGAACCTTTACATCGCCCCATCCGCGTCCGGAAACAAGTCACCATCCCTAAGCACCACTGCTGATGAAGATGACTCTGAGGGTGAGGCATCAGCCTCATCACATGCTCCATAGAGGTACTCCAACACCCTATCATTGTATATACCATTCATCATTTCATTTAGTTTTTTATTTTTCTTTCTTTCTTTGGGCCCTTCTCCACATTTAACAAACACAGAGGCTGTGTGAATTAAGTGTGGGGGAGGTGTCAAGTTGCTAATAGTCTGGTGTTTTATGTCATATGCATGCACTTGTAGATAGTTATTGCATAGAAAAACAAAAAAAAAACATTTCAAAAATTTGAAAAGCACAAAAAGAATCATGTAGTTGCATTAGGATTGAGTCTAGATCATTCACTTGCATAAAAAAAAGAGAAAAATCATCATATAGGTTGCATCATGCATAAGGGGACAAGGATGATAGTTGCCTTGTAAAGATGCTCATGCTAAGTTCTTAAAGTGATAACCTTTATAATCATAGTAAGTAGCTTGAGCAATCTTAGGATAGCTTGTAAACTTTGAGCCTTGAAAACTCTTCCTAAAGCTTATTTGATTGATTGATGCTCTCTCTTTGAAGTTTGCTCCTGTCATATTTAGACTCTAAGTCTCTTGCTCATGGTCCCTTGTGTACTAAGTCATGGATAGAACACTTGAGTTGTCCCTCCCATTCTTTGCCTATCTTTTTGGAAAAACTCAAGTGGTACTCCACACCCTTAAACCCTTACCTCCTTTCAAGCCTTCATTGTTTGTTGAGTGAGGCCTTCTTTCGAAAGTTTTACATGTGCATAATGTTGAGAGTATTGGGAACGACAATGCTTGGTCTCCATTTTAGCTAGATTAGACATTCATATTGTCTAGCTTCTAAGATGGGGGTGAGTGTTATAAAGTTTGATCTTGGGAGTGTGAAAAAGAGAGGAAAGAAAAGGTAGACTCTTAGAACTCAAAAGTGATTAAGTCTTTAGGGATAAGCAAATGAAAAGTCTAGCTCAAGTTTGTAATGAAAGTCTTGGCCCCCATATATATATATAAAAAAAGAGAAAAAAAAGAGATGAATAAAGAAAAGGGGGCTAGCCAAAGTTAGTATGAGCTAATAAGTGTTTAAAAAGTGTAAAAATCCCTTGTAGACTTCGAAAAGTGAAGAGTTCTAAGTGAGAAAATGTTCTTGAGAGTTTGGGAAATCTTTGGGTGAGTGAAGGGAGAGTGAGGCTTGGCATTGGGGAATAGAGTAAAATTTGCTTTCATGTTTAGGAAAAGGGTAGGACAATGGAGATTGAGCATTGTATGCATGAATTGATCCCTTTATTAGATATATTATGTGCAATGTCAAAACTACTTTGTTTTGAGAGTAAACCACCTTCAAAGATCCTTTTTGAACTACTTGATTTGTTTTGCATCAAGGCCTTTCTCACCAAACCAAATGACTTGGACCATTTGACCATTTGCAAGAGATCTTTTGAGTTTGCTTAATGATTGTTAGAGAGCAAGTGGATTTGTGGATTGTGGATTCATGATGAGTAAGTGTAGGGATCAAAGGAGTTAAGATAGGCCTTGTGAAGTTAGAGTTGGATTGAGTGTTTGCTCTAGCTAGTTGGTATGATTATACAAGGTTATCAAGTTGAGAACTAAGAAGAGCATTTGGCTATGAGTCCCCTCCTTCAAACCTCTCCTCCTTAGTCCTTACTAGTTTACTTGTGGACAAGTAAAGGACTAGTGTGGGGGAGTTGATGTCTTGCATATTTTCATATATTTAGCCATCTTTTTATTGCATTCTTTGAGTTGTAGGCTAAGGTTTAGGCATGTCTAGGATCATTTTGCATTCATTTGTCCTTATCAGGTGTTGGAGTATGCTTTGGTGAGATTTGAGGTGTTTGGGAACCTTATGACCCAAAAAGAAGTGAAGAATTAAGATTGGCCATAAGAAGAGAAGTGAATTCAAGAGAAGAGAGTTGGACCGGGTAGTCTAGACCGGCTACACATACCCGGACGGATCAGATGGGATCAGCACGTCCGGATGACCGGGTTGATGCGTCCGGACTCGAGTAACCGGACGGGAGAAGAGACGGACAGCCGGGTGTACACGTCCGTATAGGGACACCCGGTCAGGAGGAACCCGGAGCAGACCATGTCCGGGGTGGCCAGTCCGGGTAGGAGCACCCGGACGATGAGAAGCTGACGGACGGCCGGGGAGACGCATCCGGGTAGGAGCACCCGGACGGGAGATCAAGAAGCGTCCAGACTGAGGGACGACCGGGGTGGCCTGTCCGGCTAGGAGTACCCGGTCGTGAAGAAGATGCTGAGGACCGGGGTGAGACGACCAGGGTGAGACGGACGGCCTGGTGAACCCAGACGGTGCAAGAAACGCGGCCAGCTGGACGGCCGGGTTACCTGGACCGGGTTGGATGGTGTTGATTCACCCCTGACCAAATTTTATGCTTCATTCCCATTGGTTTAAACCCATTTAGCTTAAGGATATTTTAGTAATCTTGTTTTATGTTTCTAGGGCTTTTAAGCCTAACTATAAGTACCCTTGTTATCCCTAATTTGGGACTTATGTTATTTTCTATCTAAGAACACAAACCCTTTGAGTAAAGTTTCATCTTGGTTTCATAATCTCATCTCATCTTTGTGTTCTTGATTGTTTGATTTCATCCCCTTCCTTTCTCTACATGTTTAAGCTTGAATCTCTCATGGGTTTAAGAGTAAGCATGTGGATTAGTGAGTAGATCTATTTAAGATCCATGGGTTAGGGTGATTGAGAGTGATTGAGTGTAGATCCAAGGTGCTTAGTGTTAGATATATCCTTTCCTTGCATTGATTTGGTGTTCTTAAAGCTATATTTGAGTTGGCCTCTCAAACATAGAGTCATAGGCATTTCATGCCCGAAAGGTGTTCTATGAAATGCCTGAACCAACTCATCTATGCTTTTAGCTTGCTTTGCCTAAGAGTTTAGTTGTCAAAGAAGCTAAGATTGCTATTAGGCTCAATCTTTATGCTTGCTAATGATTACAGCCAAAGAGATTTGGTGTACTTGGGTGATCATTGCAAAAGAGCATCCATCTAGAGATAGAGCTTGCTTAGTTTTGTTGTCTAGGCATAAGGAATTAGATTGACTGAAAAGTTAGCATCTTGGATTGAATCTTAATCATTTGATATCATGTCCCTATACCCATGGGTCTCACTCTCCTCATAAGAAAGAAAGTTTTACTTTTTGTTGCATTTTACTTATTGTCTTAGTTTAATAATCATCCTCTTTAATGATAGCATTTAGATTAAGCATAGACTTGCATTCCCTCTGCCTTATGGTCACTTAGAACTGGTTCGACAATCTTATATACTACATCATTTGATTAGGACCTTAGAAAAGTCCTTTCATCAAGCATCCTATGGACCATCTAGAGAGGTACGAGGATCTCATATCTGCTATCAAAGCCAATGGGGTCCCAGCTGACTACCTACTTTGCAAGCTCTTTAAGTACTCTCTTACTGGAGAAGCTTTGCAATGGCTTAAGCAACTACTACCAGGATCTCTTACATCCTGGGATGATATCAAGAATGCTTTCTTGATCAATTTCTTTGATGAGGCACGTGCAGAAGAGTTGAGAAGCAAGATTGCTACATTCATGCAGAAGCCTACAGAGCCTTTCAGACATTGTTGGGTTCGTTTCAAGTCTTATCAGAGAGATTGTCCACACCACGGATTCAATGAAGTGCAGCTGCTCAGCACTTTCTTCAGAGGTTTAGATCTGACCTATCAGACAGCACTAGACACAGCTAGTGAAGGAAACTTCAACACCAGGAATCCATAAGAGGCTGTGAGACTTATTGAGAACTTGGCAATCAGCAACAGCACCAAGAACACTGATTATGAGAGAAGGAAATTGGCCAATGCTCTTGGGAACGAGCAGTTGGACGATGTAAGAGCCAAATTGGACAGTGTTAACAAGCTTCTAAGGAAGCACGTTAGCTTTGCAGAAGATGTAGTAGCTATAGAGACTGATGAGGAGAGATATGAAGAAGAAGTGAATTACATAGAATGATTTCAAAGGCTTCGAAATCAGAATGGAAACATGAACTTCTATGGCAACAGTCAGAGGAGCAACTACAATCATAATTCACAATATCAGAAACCCATCAGCAACAGCAACTACAGCAACAACAAGAATCTCAACAATTCTTTATACCAAAATCCACCACCACCTACTCAGGAGAGCAAGATTGAAGCAATGCTTGATTCAGTTCTAGAGGGTCAGCAGAGGCTTACTGTGGATTTCAATGAAAAGATAGATGCTGCATACAATAGCCTGAATGCAAAGTTTGACACCTTGAGCACTCATGTGAAGAAGAAGTTAGAGACACAGGTGATTCAAACAGCAGAAGCTATTAAGAGGGAAGAAGCCTTAATAAAGGAAGAGAGGAAGATCTCATCAGACACCACATCAATGTCATCTTGCTGGATTTCCCCTTGTTTGGTGACTGAGGCTTCTTGATGAACCACTTGTGGCAGCTCCTCATACTGATCCTCACTATCAAACCCTTTGTGTGAATCCAGCATCATCCCATAGGCAGTACTCTCCAGGTCCTCAATCACTTCAACCTCTCTCTCTATTGTCAAAGCATGCTGTAGAGGGTCTTCTAGTGATAACTCTTCTAGGAGCTCATCAGCAAGAGCATCCATCTCTTCAATGTAGAAGAATTTCCCTTGCACAGTTGGTTTCTTCATTATCTCCTTGATGTCAAAGTGGAGGATATTCCCTTTACCCAAATGGAGATCAATCTTGCCTTCTTTCACATTAACAATAGATCCTGCTGTAGCTAAGAAAGGCCTTCCAAGGATTAAGGGATCTTGAGCTTCCTCACCCATCTCAAGTACCAGAAAGTCTGTAGGGATCTCATAATTTCCAACAATCACAGGGAGGTCCTCCAAGATACCCACAGAGTACTTCACTGAACGATCAGCCAAAACCAGAGAAAGTCCACACTTCTTGTACTGAGTGAATCCAAGCTTCATTGCAACGGACAAAGGCATCAAGCTGACACTAGCTCCCAAATCGCAGAGACATCTCTCGAATACCATAGGTCCAAGAGCACAAGGTAGTGTGAAGCATCCTGGATCCTCTAGCTTCTTTGAAACATCAAGCCTCTGGATGATGGCACTGCAATCATGAGTAAGAATCATCATGCCCTTCATCTCTTTATTCTTTGCAGCCACAACATCTTTTAGGAACTTGCTGTATTGAAAAACCTATCCAAGCCATGAACAAGCCTCAAGAGAGTGATCACACGGACAAGACAATGAAAAGATGATCAAGGCGTGTGTACTTAAGAGAAGGAGGCTGTAGAGTCATGAAGTGTGTTGCAAGTATTCAAGAACTTGTGCAACAAGGAAAGGAAGGAATGGGAAGTCTAAATGAGACGCTGGCAGCCTCCCTTAGGTCAAGAAAATCAGTTTGAATAAGAGGGGCTAGTTTGAATTAAAGAAAGAAGATCACATGTGCATAAGAGAGTGTAGCCGACCTGTCACTATCATCAATGGGAGACTGCACCACCATCTCTCCTCCTGTCCATTTCTCCTCTTCTTGGTCGTGCCTCTCTCTTTTCATCTTCCTCCTTGGCAGCTTCCTCATGAGTTTTATATTAGTTTCCTATATATGCTTTGTTTATTCTCTCTTTGTCTTGTTGCTGCTGCAGTAACCAAAAGCTATTTCTGTATAAATAGAGAGGCTCCCCATTGTAATCAAAACACGAGAAATAAGAGGCAAACTTTATAAAAATCGTGTATCTCCTTCTCTTTATTAAGTGTTCTTCATTGTTCTGCACAGTGTAGGGAGTTAGTGATACACGATTTGGGTTTGCCTTAATGACAGATCATTGCCTATCCATTCCACTTTAAATCACTCTAAACTCTTCCTTTAATTTGTTCTTAGAGTTATTCTCTCTTCTCACAGCCACTTTATCTCTTTAGATTCAGATGGGTGTGTTGATTGTTTGCTGAGAGGATTCAATCAAAAGTTGATTGTCTCTTCCATTCTTGAAGAGTGAGTTCATGTTCTTAGCTTTTCCAACATCTCTGATTCGTTCTTGCATGGATCTATCCCATTCTAACCAGAGAAGCATCCTAAGAGTATATTATTGGTTCAGGAGAAGAGTATACTGGTTCTAGTTCAGAAGAAGAACAATGAGAGTCTACTGGTTCAGAGGAACAGGTTCAAGCTGAGGTCCCAGTTCAGGAGTTAAGGAGGAGCACAAGGATAAGGAAGGATCCTTCAAACTGGGTAAACACGAGAGTGTACTTCAATGCCCAGGCTGTGGAGCATCCTTCTCAAGACGTGTGTTCCTTTGCTGAGTTTCCTGAAGAGCATCAAGCCTTCATAATTAGTCTGGATGAGAGCTATGTAACAAGGTCCTATGAAGAGGCTATGGAGTTACAAGAGTGGAGAGATTCTGTAGCTGATGAAGCTAATGCTATGATCAGGAATGATACCTGGTATGAGAGTGAGCTACCAAAGGGGAAGAGAGCAGTCTCAAGCAGATGGATCTTTAGTATTAAGTACTTGCCAAATGGAAAGATAGATAGGAAGAAGACTAGACTGGTAGCAAGAGGGTTCACACAGACTTATGGAGAAGATTATATTGAGACTTTTGCTCCAGTAGCCAAGCTGCACACAATTCGGATTGTGTTATCCATTGCAACAAACTTGGAGTGGGATTTGTGGCAGATGGATGTGAAGAATGCTTTCTTACAAGGTGAGCTACAAGATGAGGTATACATGCTTCCTCCTCCTGGTCTTGAACATCTAGTAAAGCCAGGAAATGTTTTGAGATTGAAGAAGGCAATCTATGGGCTGAAGCAGTCACCTAGAGCTTGGTACAGAAAGCTGAGTACAACTCTCAATGGGAGAGGGTTCAGGAAGTCTAAACTAGATCACACCCTCTTCACTTTGACAGGACCATCAGGGATCATAGTGATTTTGGTGTATGTGGATGATTTGATTATCACAGGGAGTGATAAGGCTGGGATTAAAGCCACTAAAGAGTTTCTCAAGTCAGTGTTTGATATTAAAGACTTGTGAGAGATAAAGTATTCTTTTGGGGATTGAGATATGCAGATCTAAAGAGGGTTTGTTTATGTCTCAAAGCAAGTACACTATGGATATGCTGAAGGAGACTGATGTGCTTGGAGGGAAGATAGCTAAGACACCTCTTGAGGAAGGGTATAAGGTCTTGCGTGAAGGGGAGGTTGAAGAGAACCAGTTCTTTGAGGATGCTAAGCTGTATAGGAGGATGGTTGGCAAGCTTATCTACTTGACTATCACAAGACCTGATATATGCTTTGCTGTGAATCAAGTGAGCGAGCATATGAAGGCGCCAAAGGTACATCACTGGAAGATGGTTGATAGGATACCGAGGTATTTGAGTGGCTCGCCTGGACAAGGCGTTTGGATGGGTTGTAATGGCAGTAAAGAAGTGGTTAGGTATTGTGATGCTGATTGGGCAGGAGATAGAGTGGATATGAGATCAACTACTGGGTATTGTACATTAATTGGAGGGAATCTGGTTACTTGGAAGAGTAAGAAGCAGAAGGTCATCTCTTGTTCTAGTGTTGAAGCTGAGTGTAGAGCTATGTTGAAGCTTGCAAACGAGTTGGTGTGGATCAAGGGTATTTTGAAGCATTTGGAGATTGAGCAGACCACACCTATGACAATGCATTGTGACAATCAAGCAGCCATTCACATTGCTTCTAACTCAGTCTTTCATGAGAGGACGAAGCATATAAAAGTTGATTGTCACAAGGTAAGGCAGATGATTATCCTAGGAGTGATACTGCCATGTTATACAAGAAGTGAAGATCAGCTTGCAGATGTGTTTACTAAGGCAGCAAGATTAAAGACAATGGAGTCCATTCCCTGAAGGCTTGCGCTCATTGATCTTACACCCAGGAGCTGATCCCCTAAGTCATGAGGTCTTCACTCTTTTTCCCTCTTCAAGGTTTTGTCCCAATGGGTTTTCCTTGGTGAGGTTTTTAATGAGGAAGATCTCATGGCTTTCCAGGCCTGACTTGTTCCACATGATCAAGCTTGAGGGGGAGTGTTGAGATGAAGACCAAAAAGTAAAGATATGAAGTTTTGGGGTTCAATGGAGTGTTGAGGTTGAGACAATAACTTTGGAGTTTTTACAATTTTACCACGGTAACTTTGGAGTTTCACCATATCCCAGTAAATTATGGTTTTGGGTGAATGGTAAGTCTGGAAGAGTTAACCTTGGGGTTTTACCAGACAGGAAGTTAAAGAAGAGAGTTAGACAGACTTAGACAGGCTGGCACAGCTGGAAAGTTCAAGCAAAGATGCCACACACATGTGGCTGCTCCCTTTGGCTAGTTCAAATCAGGCAGTCTATCTTATCTTGACTTCACATTCTTTACCTTATCTATAGATTTCAAAATCCCTTCTCTCCTCTCCTACATATTCTTGTAAACCTCATCATTAATAAAGTAGTGGAGTTTTGAGTCTCTCTCTCTCTCTCTAGTTCATCATAATCTCTCTAATCTCTCTAATCTTACACAACACAGTCCGATTATCTTTTAATCTCTATTAAACACACTCTAATACAAAAAAGTGTATACTTGCAAGCTGAGCTGAAAGGGACTGGTTGTAAGACCCGATCCCGGCCTCTCGGGCCGCGGTCGATACCTCACATCGCTTGGTCCATACACTGATCGAACCTCTAAATTTTTTTCGCCCTTTATTTAAAACATCGCCCATTGGCGAGGGCTAACTCAGATCTTAGCCCAAGACTACCTTAGTCATTTACTAGCTTAGATCAATTCAGCACATACACAGCGGAATAACAACTATCATGCATTGGTCTAAACCAATCTAACACTTGTCGGGTCGAATCACCTGGCTAGTATACTCAACTACCAGCTACCTCCAAGGTCGGTTCCATACCTTTGCCACATCCACGGAGATTGTTAACTCTTTGTCTCAGCTGACTTAGCTTGCTTATACCTGCATATACTCTTCCCTTGGATACTTAGTCATTCAACCAACCATCCCCACATACCAAGTAACCTTTGCGAAGTCTTCAATAGTAATTGATATGCATCTGGCTCATCTCAGCCCATTCATCATCCAATATCCTTACACTTTATAGGATATAATACCAAGTCCTCTCATGGACTAATAATATCAAGCTCTCTCATAGACTAATAATGCCAAGTCCTCTCATGGACTAATAATGTCAAGTCCTCACCAGGACTAATAAGGTCAAGTCCTCACCAGGACTAATAAGGTCAAGTCCTCACAAGGACTAATAAGGCCCATCAGATCCTAAGTCATTCAACCAACCACCCCACATGACTTAGAACTGATGAGTCTTCACACTTATCAGACCGGCCAAGGAACCATGTCCAAATGGATCCGACCAGTCTTGCTCTTACAACTGGTGCATCCTTTGATCACCCAGAGCAGACACCTTGATCCAGAAACCAAGGATCAGGTCGTTCAGCCTTGCCCAAGATCAGATAACACACGACCTTAGTACACCCAGCACAATACTAGTGGTCTACACCACCTAGTATTGGCAGTACTCTTCTTCACGGCCCTCAGCCAATGCTTTACACATAGCTTACCAACGCCAAGGTTGATAAGTCACATTCCTTATGATCAATATCATAAGTGACAACATATCTCAGCACACAAGCATATGATCAGATAACCCAACACAAGGATCTGACCTCAATATACCCTCGGGTGCAATTTCGACCTCAAGCAAACCTGCTTCAAAAATTAATTAAAATTCATGAAAACTCCTGATAAATCCCCACTAAGAGATTCCCATGATCAGAATCCAATGAATGGACCCAGACCATATGGATTCCGCCCTTGATCAGTCCAACCGATCAAAAGTTGACATCATCAAATCAATTCCCAAAAATAAATAAAATTCATGATAAATCATGATAAATCCCAACTAAGAGATTCCCATAAACAGAATTCCAATAATCGAACGAGACCATATAGATCTCGACCAAGAACAGTCCATCTGAACCAAGGACTTTCACGGTCCCTTTAATCCGGCCAAGGCCTAGGATCAGTGTCTCCATATCTGAAACATCATCATCCAATACGACAACAAGATATAAAAGAAGAACATAATAGAAGAAATCATATATAGGTGTAACCAAACGAACCATACCAAACCATGTACCAAACGGATCGTCCGCAGGCCATGTCTGGTGGTCCTTGGCCCCACCTGTTACCTTATCATGGACGAACATGCTCCTCCAAGCACACCTCCATCAAGCCCTCATCACATACTTCCAGTATTGATAAGATCCAATCATGGGTCGTACCCATCATCTCTTCCATGGAACTTCCATGAAACTGTTTTTCTACCCACACCTGCCTTCAAGGCTGTCTCAACCATTGGAAGTGCATTCCGGCCCCCATCTCCTCTTCTGTCTATTTTCGTGTGATACCAAGACATAGAGGAAGCCTAGGACGTGATCTACCATGATAATTCACCATCAAAGGGTCGTTCTCAACTCCCCTCTTGAATGCCAACAAAACTGCCTTTTTGCTGCCTTCACACCACTCTTGGTCTTGGATGGAGCAATCCGACCATCTCTCTCTTTTTCTCTGGTTCTCTTTGTGTTTCAGGATGTAAGAGAAAGCCTCTGTGTGCCTGCAAGGCACAGAATTTCCTTTGTCCATATAGAAGAAGGGGTGGTTATTTCCTATTACCGTCGTCCAGTAACTGCCCAGTAACCGCCTAGTAACCTCCCTTGGCAGTTTCTTTCTTTTCTTCCTTTTCATTTATGTCTATGGCAGTTACCAGACGGCCCTGGCAGGCCTAACTGCTCCTAGACACGTCACACACAAGTCCAAAGTGATTGCCCACACCCATGGCCCAACCACAAGAGCCCACCAACCCATCGGTACACATGGGTCGTCCACATGGCCCGGTAACTGTCCGGACCCGGCCAAACTTCCCAAGACTTGAACACTCAATCCAGCTGAGTTGAGCTGATCCCCAGCTGTCCCAGCTGATTGAGCTAGTAGTTCAGATAGTGTGAGCTGACCAGTGAGTGTGGAGCTAACACACTCTACTTGAGCTCCAACCGAGCTTTGTCCAGCTGGTTGAGCTTCTTCCTTTCATCTCCTAGCTGTCATACATTGCGTCCAGCTAGTTTTCTTCATCTTATTCAATACTTCTAAGTCCCTTGGTCAATTTGAAGACCTAGACTTAGTTTTCTCATGATTCATTCTGATCATTCACTTCAGTACAGCTTGTTCACGATCAATTCCCTTGTTCACGATCAATTCCCATGATCTGAACCAAAGCAGTCCCGTTTCTGTTCAAACGTCTATGTCCCATGCCAAGTTCCAGGAACGGGGACATGACAAGTCTCCCTCACTTAAGATGGATTCGGCCTCGAATACAGTGGTGCTGACGTCTTGCCTCAAGACAAAGGTTCCAACCGAACTCTTTGCATCCAGAACACGGAGCATGCTTGATTGGTTCTTTCTAACCAATTCTTTGCATCTCCCTCCTTGTTCCTTGTCACTGATCACGTCTTGATCATCATATAAACAAGTCTCCCCCACTTGATAGAGATTTAACCCAAAATCTTATCAAGTGGTCCATCCTTCTGTCCATCAAGCATCCATACAAGGACATGACTTGTGTCACTTGCCCAACCCTCCAGGTTGCGGTTCTAGTAAACACCAAGTCTGTTACTATCTGACCCTAGTCCACGAATATATCATATTCAGTTCTTAAGAACATACTGCATAACCGAGCCTTAGTAGATCTATCCAATCTCCAAGCCAGTCGATGTACCAGTCAAGTCTTAAAGAACTTGTTCCAATCATTAGGCTTCTCCTTCTACCACGAGTCCTAACAGATCGTTCTGTTTACTTAAGTCCTTCTCGGACACCAAGGTTTATGATTCCAGCCACAAATTACTGGATCATTCCTTAACCAGCCACAGCCTTTCCCAGCTTGGCCATATTGTGATCTTAGTCTCTACAAGACTAAACCGCCTCAACTTAACTTCTGTCCATCACTGGACTTTGTTATATTTCGATCCTGGTCCATATAGGACGTGATCATATTCCAGTACTGCTCCACTTAGGGACTCGACCGTGCATTCCAACCATAGGTCCATCTACGAGTAGGTCGTGTCCTGATCCTCGTCTCTTACCGGACTTGATCATATTACGGTTCTGGTCAACTCTGGGACTCAACCGTCTCAATCAATGCACAGCCTGAAGCTACCATCTTTCTGTTTCACAAAAAAAACTGGTGCTTCCCAAGGCAACACACTATGGCGTATGAAACCCTTATCAATCAACTCCTCAAGTTGCTACTTTACTCAGCCATTTTGGCTGGTGCCATACAATATGGACTTTTGGACATTGGGACCGTTCCAGGTTTGAGTTCGATCATGAACGGGTCAGCCCTGCCAGGGGGCACACCCTGCAGCACCCGAAACACATCCTTGAACTCATGAACCAACGGTATCCCATCCGGGTCACCACCCCCTACGACCTCATTAGTGTAAATGGTAGCCAATAAGGCCTCACAACCATTTACAAGCATCCTTTCCACCGGAATTGCTGAAACCACTAAACAACAAGAGGTCAGATATACCTTGGAACCTGATCAGGGGTCCAAACTCATTCTCAAGCTGCACCATTCCACGGTGACTATCAAGAGTTGCCTGATTCTTTCAAAATCAGTCCATGCCTAAGATCATCTCATGATTATTTAGGGGGACAATAATCTGATCTACAGGCATCGGCTTGTCCAAGATCACAATCAGATCTACAGGCATCGGCCTGTCCAAGATCACAATCAGATCTACGGGCATCGGCCTGTCCAAGATCACAATAAGATCTGTAGGCATCAGCCTATCCAAGATCACAATAATATCTACAGGCATCGGCCTTTCCAGGATCACAATCAGATCTACAGGCATCGGCCTGTCCAAGATCACAATCAGATCTGCAGCATCGGCCTTTCCAAGATCACAATCAGATCTACAAGTATCGGCCTGTCCAAGATCACAATCAGATCTGCAGGCCTCGGCCTGTCCAGGATCACAATCATATCTACAGGCATCGGCCTGTCCAAGATCATCACTAGGATGTCCTTAATCAGACCTAGTGAGTTCATAATCTGCCCTCAGGCCGCGCTCACTATGTCAGGACAATGCCAGGTTCCGTACTGAACATACCCTTTCCGATCATATATGGACTCGCAAAGCTATGTGCAGCTCCAGTATTGAAAAGTACGTGTGTTTCCACACCATTGATCATTAAGTACCTAGATGAGTAGGATCTCGATTTAAAAACACATTTGGAAAACGTCCCATACCATTCTCCAAAGGGTCACACTTCTGTGAACGTCTCAAACCATTCACAAGAGTGTTTATAATATACGTCAATCCCCATTGTTGGGGTCAAAATCGGTCAAAGACGCAATCAATACCCAAAAGTCCTTGGAAACAATCAAGCGTCGAATAAAACTAAGGAAAAAACTAGTTATTCGACGAAAACGTCGGAAGGGATGATCGCATCGTGGCACCGGACACCAGCGGGAGTGGCCATGCCTAGCCCCGGGCGCCGGCTTGCCCGCGCTGGCACCGGGCGCCGGCTCGCCCGCGCTGGCACCGGGCGCCGGCTTGCCCGCGCTGGCACCGGGCGCCGGCTCGCCCGCGCTGGCACCGGGCGCCGGGCGCAATCTCCCCCGTGCTGGCACCGGGAGCCGGGCGCCGGCTCGCCCGTGCTGGCACCGGGCGCCGGGCGCCGGCTCGCCCGTGCTGGCACCGGGCACCGGGCGCCCGCTCGCCCGTGCTGGTCACGGGCGCCAGGCGAAAGCTCGCCCGTGCTGGTCACGGGCTTCGGGCGCCAGCTCGCCCGTGCTGGTCACGGGCGCCAGGCGCCAGCTCGCTCGTACTGGTCACAGGCGCCGGGCGCCAGCTCGCTCGTGCTGGTCACAGGCGCCGGGCGCCAGCTCGCTCGTGCTGGTCACAGGCGCCGGGCGCCAGCACCCATGTCCAAATCCCGGGCGCCCAAGTACGGACCATTCGACAAGTACGATCTTCTTCCCGCAAGACCGTCTCAACAAACTAGTCCAAACAATGCACTTTGTATCCTTGCTCGAAGACTCACCGTTCAACTCCTTGGAGACAAGAAACCCGTTTCTTCTTGATCGAAATTAATCGGGAAAGCTTCGGGAGACCACTAAAGGTTCGATTGACGAATGGATCGCGATTCGTCGTCTAAAACGATCACTGTTATTCTAAAAACACAAGTCATCTAAACTATACGGTGAATTGAGGTTCTTTCGGCAAAACAAGTATCATGACAGGCTAGTTTCTCGGAAAAACCGTAAAACGTCCAAGATCGAAACAACGGCCCCAGAAGGCCCGAACGCGACCGAATCGGCCCACTTGCGATTTTCCAGGAAACCAAGTCGAGATGGACATGACGCCCCATGTTTATCTTAACATAAGATAAATGTCAAGTTTCCCGAAGATAAATGTGAAGTTTCTTGAAGATAAATGTCAAGTTTCCCGATAAACATGAAGACCGACGGAAATGGAAAGAAGCCCGATTCGCGATAGATTCGGCCCTAAGAAAGAGTAAACCGTCTTAAAGAGGAGTATATAAGGAGAGCTTGGGGCGAGGAGCAAAGGGAGAACATTTTCAGAACAACATAGCACTTAGAGCAACTTAGGCATTTTTTTCCGTTTTTACTAGCGAGCTGCGACTCAACTAGATTAGAACTTAGGCTGCTAGACTAGCGAACTTGCCGACAGCACTTGTAGCCAAGGCCCTTACCTGTTGTTCACGCTCAAAAGCGGAATCGGAAATAAGATCTTTTGCTCTATTCTTTTTTCTTACGATTTTCATTCCGTTTTCTTATTCTCTTTGTCGTACTGATTGTGTCGTGTGTGGCCCAGCAGATAACCGGGACCTTCAGGGAAGGCTAGGTTCACTTCGATTTCCTCCAAATCAACTTAATTTGACAGTGCGAATTTTGGTTCCCACAGTTTGGCGCTAGAAGGAGGGGGGGGGGGGGGTAAGGATCTATCTCACTTGCAACCACACACGCTCGGTCTGATATGGCTACCAACACTGACAACCCGCAAACGCACGACGGAGCTCCCGTCGATGCCAACGCGACCAATACTCCAGCTGGAAACATATCAACGGTCACCACTGACACAACGATACTCGACCAGATGAAAGAGATGTTCGCCTCCGCTCAGAAACAGGCGGACGAACAAGGAAAAATCGTGGCCTCTCTCGCAAAACAGGTGGAAACCTTAACTGCGAAGGCCAAAGGCAAGGTCCCACGAGGGATCACAAGAGCCCGCAGCGGCATAAGACTTGACTTCAAGACTGCGGGCGATCGAGCTGCACGCACGGACAAGGCTTCTCCAGGCCAAAAGCCTGACGAACGTCTCCAACCTGGTGCGCAACCGACCACGGAGAATCTTCCACCTCCCGCTGGGGACAACGAAGAAAATAACGAGCGGATTGACTTGGGGATTAGCGACCAATCCGATCATTCGGACGGTAGCGCTGACGTTCATCCTAGAAGGACCCGAAGTCAGTCTGCTCGACAGACGGTCTCCTTCGAAAAACTCATGACAGAAGAGGAAGAAGACCTCTACTGGATAGAACAGGAGGAACTGGCGGAGGATCAAACTCGGATCCATCGTAACCAGCACCGACGAGCTCGGAAAAAAGCAGGTAGCGATAGCGAGATCCACGATCTCCGCGAGTCTCTCGTAAAAACAATAGACGAGGTAAAAGCGGTGAAATCACAAATTCACCAGACAACTAGTGCCGCTACCGAGATCGATAGACTTCTCGAGGAAGCACGAAAAACGCCGTTCACCGCTCAGATCACAGAGACACGCATCTAAGACCCTGGGAAGATCAGGATTCCCGTCTACGACGGAACCACAGATCCGAAGGCACACTTACAGTCTTTCCAGATCGCGATGGGAAGATGCAAACTTCCGGAGCGTGAACGAGGCGTCGGTCACTGCCTTCTCTTTGTCGAGATCTCAGGGGCGCCGCGCTCGAATGGTTCTCTCGGCTCAAAAGAAACTCCATCGGAAGTTTCCGCCAACTAGCCTCGGCATTCCTCAAACAGTACTCCATGTTCATCGATAGAGAAACTTCCGACGTGGACCTATGGAGTCTGGCTCAAAAGGAAGACGAATCACTTCGCGACTTCATGAGAAGGTTCAAGCTTGTGATGGCAAGAGTGACGGGTATCAGCGACAAAGTCGCAATCGACGCCCTGAGAAAAACTCTCTGGTACAAGTCAAAGTTCCGAAAGTGGATATTGCTTGAGAAACCACGGACGATCCAGGATACCCTCCACAAGACAACGGATTTCATCATCATGGAAGAAGAGATGAGAGTCCTATCGCAAAAGCATGGGCCGCAGAAAACATCCTCAAAGAAGAAACCCTCTCGTATCGACAAGTACGTCCCTCACTAAGGGGAAGACGCCCAAGGCGAGCATAACTACGCCATCAACTCGGAGCAAGGCAAAACCTCCGGAAACACGTGGACCAGGAACCAGTACAAGGATAATTCCTACTGCGAGTTCCACGAAACCAGAGGTCACTCCACCGCGAACTTCAAGGTTCTCGGCGCCAGGCTTGCCGCAAAGCTCCTCGCCGGCGAACTGTCGAAGGTCAAGGGTATAAAGGACTTGCTTCTGGAGTCCGACCGCCCAAAAACAAACAAGACTGTCTCCGAGGACCGCGCGCCTGAAAGTCAGTCAGGTGAGAAGCGCAGAAGGAGACAGGACGACCAAGGGAACAACAGCAGTCGTCAGAGGGTGAATATGATCATCGGAGGGTCGCAGTTCTACCAAGACTCGGTCTCGTCAATCGAAGCCTACGGGCAAAAAGCCGAGACAAGTTCCAACTGGCTTCCGGATAGCGATATTCCCAACCACGCGATCATTTTCGAGGAACAAGAAACTGTCGGAATCGACAAACATCATTACGATCCTCTAGTCATCGACCTGGTGATCCAAGATCTCGAAGTTGGCCGCATCCTTGCCGATACAGGAAATACGGTTAACGTCATCTTCCGAGACACCCTCTACAGGATGAAGATTCCACTTGGGGAAGTCGTCCCTGAGCCAAAACCTTTGACTGGGTTTTCGGGCGTCAGCTCCATTACCCTCGGGAGCATTAAGCTCCCAGTCATGGCTAAGGAAGTCACAAAGATCGTCGAGTTCACAGTAGTCGACAACCCGGCCATCTACAATGCCATCATGGGAACCCCTTGGATCAACTCCATGAAGGCAGTACCGTCCACATATCACCTCGGCATCAAATTTCCGACTCCAACCGCAACCGCAGTATCTGGGGTAGTCAGAAACAGTCGAGACTCTGCTACCTAGCCGAGTTCAAACTGCGAAAAGATCGGAACGCCCCTGTGGCCAACCCGAAACGAGCAAAGGAATCACACAACATTCCTGAAAACTCCAAAAAAGATGATCCAAATTCATCCGAAACGATTCAAGACAGTGACAAAGTCTCTGAGTCCATCGCCGTAAAAGCAGACAACTCGACCCCCGCACAAACCACTGATCCGACTATTATGATCGGAACGGCAACACACGGGGAGGAAAAACGTCCACTGCAACAATCAGAACTACGAGATGGCTTGATCCTCGAAAGAGGTACGTAGGCAGCTCGTCGATACCCGGCGAGTTCAGCTATCCCCCTCACCAAAAGGGGGGGGGAGTGGGTACGTATACTCCTATACTCCCACAAAAACGCGAAATATCCGCACATGTATTCGAAATTTTCGAAATTTTTCAATAAAATTCTTTCTATCAAACTTTCAAAGCATGCTTAACACAGTAACAGATCAAAACTTCGGAAAAACGAAAATCATATCTTCAGAGAAACACGAGACGTCGTAATTTCCCAAAGGTATCGAAATCGCATCATCCATCAAAACAGTCCACCTGCGACTTAAAAAAAAAACAACAAACGCCCGTCGATTGGCCCCGACGGACAAACACAGCAAACGTTTCACTAATACAAAACCGTAGTCAGACCTTTTCAAGGTCCTCTTACATCCGACAAAGATATCATAGCGCGCTATACAAGAAGTCCAAAATTTTGGTTAGCTTTTCCAAACGGAAGTAGCTCGACTCACACCTAAACAAATCATATAAGCCGCTAACAATTCGCGGATTTTAAAACGGTGTGAGTCAGGACGAAATCACTAACAGGCAAAACGAAAGCCGATCAGTCATCGCATAGCCTTAAAGCTGAGAGTAAGCCTAGGTCTTGCCCTAAACCCAGTCTTGCTGGATCTTGACATCTCACATACATAGTATCGACACCAGATACGAGATCCAAAAACATGTCTCTCATCGCTAACACCTAAAACACTCGCTACAAAGTAGTACACGGACCTAGCGACAAAATAAGAGTTAGAATACGAAGTGACTACTCGGATTCTACCCTCTACACTTGACGAAAGTATAAATCAAAACACAAGGCAAATTTCTGCAAAATCCACATGATATATATTCAAGCCGCAGAAACGACAAGGGATTCGAAGCCACCAACGGCCAGTCCCGAAATATACAAAGGGTACACGACCTCCTACGGTCGGGGCATATACAAATAAACAGGCCTCACAAGGCCACGCAAACAACTATCAAGATAAAGTGATATAATCCCGACGACAATCCTCAGTAATTAAGGTCAAGGTATTCGGACGTGAAGATCCCGAACGAAGTAACAGGCTGGTCAACTTCTTCATCCACGCCTTCCGCGTTTCCGCCTGCTTCGGCCTCCACCGTGTCCTCCGAAACCTCGATGGGGTCCCAAAGCTTCCTGACCCTTCCCTCGATCGGAGGAACTAAGGATTCAGCGTGAGCGCATTCGCTCATAAGACCTTCCATCTCAGCGATCTCGGAGGGGAAGGAGAAGCCCGGGTTCTGCGACTTGTGGAGGTTAGCGACCGATCCCCAGCACTCGCGGAAATCACCCACAAAATCTTGAGCTTCCTTCAAGCTCTCGAACTCCGTGGCGAACGATTCAGCCCTCCGCGCCATCTCGGCAGCGATCGCTCTCCTCCCTCTCCTTTCCGCACGAACAAGGGCCCGAGAATGAAGTTCGGCCTGCTTCCGACTTTGTTCCTTAGCCTCTTTCCGGAAACAGAAGAGTTCGCGTTCGGCTTCCTCGGCTTTGAAGCGAGAGATCCTCGATCTTCGAAAGCTTTCTTCAAGTGCCGTTCCGAACACCCTCATCCCTTGTATAAACTTATGATCAGAAAAATATATATCCAACAATGGTAATATATATGATCAAAGTTCAAAGGATAAACCTCGTTGATTCGTTGAGTACCCTCGGCAAAAGCTCTCTTCTTCACGTCATCCTCGAGCTACTCATCAGTAGTAAACGCTGGAGGGAGATCATCGAAAAAATTGCTAGGCAGGGGAAACTCGCTGGTTCCACCCCCTTCTCTTGGAGCAAAGCCAGGGTCTCCTCCTAATGGCGAACGATCTTCCGAGGCCGTCTCACATTCGACCTCTTTGAATTTCTGAGACCTATGTCTCCGCCTCCGAACAGGCAAGACAGCAGTCGGCTCGACGTCGCACGGAACATCGGAAGGCTGAGAGGTAACTCGGAATCGATGGAGTCCCACCGCATTTCGAATCCGCTCGACGGAAAATGTACTCCAGAAGAATGGCCTTTCCCGAAGAAGGTCTCGTTTGACGAAAATATCGGCATGAGTGTGCGCGACAATCTTGTTAACTGCACGATAAACAAAAGCTTTATCTTCATGCACGTTCAAAGTACGAAAACAAAAAAAAAGGAAGATAATTAGTCGTGTTACCGCGGTCGAAGTTCCACTCCTGAGGGAATAAGTGAAGGCAGCTTTCCTCCACGGATTCCCCATCTATTCATACAAAGAAGAAGCGATCAAAGCACGACTCGGGGTTCAAAGTAGTCCCCTGGATTATGGCCATGTTCTTCCGTGGGATCACGGAATACGAACCTTCAATCGACGTTGGCTTGGTATACCAAAGTCCCGCGAAATCACTAGGGGTAAGGTCCATACCTAACTCGTAACTCGAGACTAGCACGCCGAGCAAACTCTCCAAAGACGGGACGGTGAGCTGGCTGATTGAAAGTCCGAAAGAACGAAGCGCGCGGACAATGGTACCAAGGATCGGGAACCACATGCGGCTGTACGAAAGAAAAGCTTCATAGCAAGTAAAGAAGCCCTGCGGAGGATCCTTTGCGCTCTCGCCAGCGGTCGGAATCCGGAACGTAACCCCACTCGGAACTTGGTAAAAGTTTCGAAGAGTTGTGAGGTACTCAGGAGAGACCATGCTTGGTGAGAAAGGCGCGCCCGGCGCCCTCTGAGGTCTCGTGGGAATGGGGATGTCCCGCGGAGGCGGACACGAGCCACATACAGCTTTGTAGTATGCCTCCCTCGTATCCTCGTCAACTTCTTCTTCGTGTTTCGGCGCAACCACTTCATCGACGGGAGAATCGCCCGAAGATGAGTGAGAAGAAGAATTCCATTTAGAGGATCTTGATCTTGAAGATATTTTTTCTTGAGACAGAAACTTTAGAAGTAAAATCCTTGTGATGAAGTAAGAATGACTAAAAGTTCTTACTCCATCTTTATAAGGAAAGAAAAGTTACTATTTACTCCGACTTTCGGCAAACGATTGCGTCTCCACACCTTCCTATCCAGCTATACCGCAAGCTAGGACCTGTTACCAAAAACCACGGTCCTAGCTAGCTGGGGGGCTAACTGTTGGGGTCAAAATCGGTCAAAGACGAAATCAATACCCGAAAGTCCTTGGAAACAATCAAGCGTCAAATAAAACTAAGGAAAAAACTAGTTATTCGACGAAAACGTCGGATGGGATGATCGCATCGTGGCACCGGACACCAGCAGGAGCGGCCACGGCCTAGCCCCGAGCGCTGGCTCACCCGCGCTGGCACCGGGCGCCGGGAGCCGGCTAGCCCGTGATGGCACCAGGCACCGGGCGCCGACTCACCCGTGCTAGCACCGGGCGCACCGGGCGCCGGGCGCCGGCTCGCCCGTGCTGGCCGGGCGCCGGCTCGCCCCTGCTGGCACCGGGCGCCGGGCGCCGGCTCGCCCGTGCTGGCACCGGGAGCCGGGCGCCGGCTCGCCCGTGCTGGCACCGGGCGCCGGGCGCCGGCTCGCCCGTGCTGGCACCGGGCGCCGGGCGCCGGCTCTCCCGTGCTGGCACCAGGCGTTGGCTCGCCCGTGCTGGCACCGGGCGCAGGCTCCGGGCGCCAGTCTCCGGGCGCCAGCTCGCCCGTGCTGGTCACGGGCGCTGGGCGCCAGCTCGCCCGTGCTGGTCACGGGCGCTGGGCGCCAGCTCGCCTGTGCTGGTCACGGGCGCCGGGCGCCAGCTCGCCTGTGCTGGTCACGGGCGCCGGGCGCCAGCTCCCTCGTGCTGGTCATGGGCGCCGGGCGCCAGCTCCCTCGTGCTGGTCATGGGCGCCGGGCGCCAGCTCGCTCGTGCTGGTCACGGGCGCCGGGCGCCAGCTCGCTCGTGCTGGTCACAGGCGCCGGGCGCCAGCACCCATGTCCAAATCCCGGGCGCCCAAGTACGGACCATTTGACAAGTGCGATCTTCTTCCCGCAAGACCGTCTCAACAAACTAGTCCAAACAATGCACTTTGTATCCTTGCTCGAAGACTCACCGTTCAACTCCTTGGAGACAAGAAACCCGAGAACCCGTTTCGTCTTGGTCGAAATAAATCAGGAAAGCTTCGGGAGACCACCAAAGGTTCGGTTGATTAATGGATCTCGATTCATCGTATAAAACGATCGCGGTTATCCTAAAAACACCAGTCATCTAGACTATACGGTGAATTTAGGTTCTTTCGGCAAACAAGTATCATGACAGGCTGGTTTCTCGGAAAAACCGTAAAACGTCCACGATCGAAACAACGGCCCTAGAAGGCCCGAACGCGACCGAATCGGCCCACTTGCAATTTTCCAGGAAACCAAGTCGAGATTGACATGACGCCCCATGTTTATCTTAACATAAGATAAATGTCAAGTTTCCCGAAGATAAATGTGAAGTTTCTTGAAGATAAATGTAAAGTTTCCCGATAAACATGAAGACTGACGGAAATGGAAAGAAGCCCGATTCGCGATAGATTCGGCCCAAAGGAAGAATAGACCGTCTTAAAGAGGAGTATATAAGGAGAGCTTGGGGCGAGGAGCAAAGGGAGAACTTTTTCAGAACAACATAGCACTTAGAGCAACTTAGGCATTTTTTTCCGTTTTTACTAACGAGCTGCGACTCAACTAGGTTAGAACTTAGGTTGCTAGACTAGAACTTGCCGACAGCTCTTGTAGCCAAGGCCCTTACCTGTTGTTCACGCTCAAACGCGGAATCGGAAATAAGATCTTTTGCTCTATTCTTTTTTTTTTCGATTTTCATTCCGTTTTCTTATTCTCTTTGTCGTACTGATTGTGTCGTGTGTGGCCCAGCAGATAATCGGGACCTTCAGGGAAGGCTAGGTTCACTTGGCTTTCCTCCAAATCAACTTAATTTGACAGTGCGAATTTCGGTTCCCACACCCATCACATTAAGCAACTTAACATCGTGTTTCCAATTCCTCTTGGAATTGATCCATTCCATTCACTCAATCTTAAGGAATCCTACCTTGACTTACACTGAGTCCAAGCTGATCCATCCGATCACAAGCCCACTCGTATACTAGCCATGTAGCGTCTCCCTTTAATCAATATGAACACCGCATACGCTATCTTGTTTTGAACGGCCACCAAGGGATAACATTTACCTCCAAGAGTGTGGCACACTTTTCTTTCAACCTAAGCCACTCTCTGGTCCATGTTACTTTTCCTGGTCCAGGTCGTCCATACAAAGATCTTGCATTGCATCCATCGTCCAATCCGTCTATTACTTCCAAATAACTAGATAAACGAACCTTTCTGTTTTCAGGGTCTTGCCCTTGGAGAGTGCATCTTGGCTAAGCCGGTCAATCTTGGAAATTCCCCGTTCACAAGCATGAAACCGAATCTTACCTCAACTCTCACTTGGCTCACCACAGCTAAGGTTCCAAGTCATTTCAGTTTTCAGAAATAATTTCGGTCTGGAACTCAACATCTTTGAGCACTGTCCTTAACAGGATCAAGCATGCTCTGATACCAACTTGTAAGACCCGATCCCGACCACTCGGTCGATGCCTCACGTCACTCGGTCCACACACTGACCGAACCTCTTAATTTTTTCGGCCTTTATTTAAAACATCGCCCATTGGCGAGGGCTAACTCAGATCTTAGCTCAAGACTACCTTAGTCATTTACTAGCTTAGATCAATTCAGCACATACGCAGTGGAATAACAACTATCATGCATTGGTCTAAACCAATCTAACACTTGTCGGGTTGAATCACCTGGCTAGTATACTCAACTACCAGCTACCTCCAAGGTTGGTTCTGAACCCAAACCAAGTCATACAAATTCGAGGTTCCATTCCCCTAAACCATTCTATCTATATCTAAGCAACATTGCTAGATCATACCTTTGCCACATCCACGGAGCTTGTTAGCTCTTTGTCTCAGCTGACTTAGCTTGCTTATAACTGCATAAACTCTTCCCTTGGGTACTTAGTCATTCAACCAACCATCCGCACAGACCAAGTAACCTTTGGGAAGTCTTCAATAGTAATTGGTATGCATCTGGCTCATCTCAGCCCATGCATCATCCAATATCCTTACGCTTTGTAGGATATAATACCAAGTCCTCTCATGGACTAATAATATCAAGCTCTCTCATAGACTAATAATGCCAAGTCCTCTCATGGACTAATAATGTTGTCCTCACCAGGACTAATAAGGTCAAGTCCTCACCAGGACTAATAAGGTCAAGTCCTCACAAGGACTAATAAGGCCCATCAGATCCTAAGTCATTCAACCAACCACCCCACATGACTCAGAACTGATGAGTCTTCACACTTATCAGACCGGCCAAGGAACCATGTCCAAATGGACCGACCAGTCTTGCTCTTACAATTGGTGCATCCTTTGATCACTCAGAGCAGACACCTTGATCCATCAACCAAGGATCAGGTCGTTCATCCTTTCCCAAGATCAGATAACACACGACCTTCCTTGCACCAGTACACCCAGCACAATACTACTGGTCTACACCACCTAGTATTGGCAGTCCTCTTCTTCACGGCCCTCAGCCAATGCTTTGCACGTAGCTTACCAACGCCAAGGTTGATAACTCACAAGGTTGATAACTCACAATCCTTATGATCAATATTATAAGTGACAACATATCTCAGCAAACAAGCATATGATCAGATAACCTAACAGAAGGATCTGACCTCAATATACCCTCAGGTGCAGTTTCGACTTCAAGCAAACCTGCTCCAAAAATTAATTTAAATTCAAAAAAACTCCTGATAAATCCCCACTAAGAGATTTCCATGATCAGAATCCAATTAATCGACCCAGACCATATGGATTCCGACCATGATCAGTCCAACCGATCAAAATTTGACATCATCAAATCAATTCCCAAAAACTAAATAAAATTCATGATAATTCATGATAAATCCCAACTAAGAGATTCCCATTAAAATAATTCCATGAACAAGACAATATAGATCTCTGTTGGGGTCAAAATCGGTAACGACGGAATCAATACCCGAAAACCCTCGGGAAAACCAAATCTCGGTCAAAACTTCAAATACCCTAGAAAATGAATAACCGAAACGGATCACCCGACGAGTATGGGTCTACTCGCCGGCGAGCATGACCGAAGCATGGATCAGCTCGCCCGGTGAGCGCGGGCCAGCTCGCCGGCGAGCTCGCCCATGCCAAGGGGGAGCTCGCCCGGCGAGCATGGGCCAGCTCGCCGGCGAGCTCAACCAAGATGAAGGGGAGCTCGCCCGACGAGCACGGGCCAGCACGTTGGCGAGCTCACCCGGGACAAAGGCGAGCTCGCCCGGGGAGCACGGGCCAGCTCGCCTGCGAGCTCGACAGAGACAAAGGCGAGCTCGCCCGGCGAGCACGGGCCAGCTCGCCGGTGAGCTCAGCCGAGATAACAGGCGAGCTCGCCCGGCTAGCACGGGCCAGATCGCCCGGCGAGCACGGGCCAGCTCGCCCGGCGAGCACGGGCCAGCTCGCCCGGCGAGCACTGGCCAGCTCACCGGCGAGCACCGCCGAGACAAGGGGGAGCTCGCCCGGCGAGCACGGGCCAGCTCACCGGCGAGCACGGGCGAGCTCGACGGCGAGCTCGACCAAGATAAGGGCGAGCTCGCCCGGCACGCACAGGCCAGCTCGCCCGGCGAGCACGGGCCAGCTCGCAGGCGAGCTCGACCATGACATGGGACAGCTCGCCCGGTGAGCTCGACCATGACTTGGGACAGCTTGCCCGGCGAGTTCGACCATGACATAGGACAGCTCGCCGGGCGAGTACAACCTCGTCATGGGTCAGCTCGCCAGGCGAGCTCGGCCAAGGTACGGGTGAACTCGCCCAGGGAGCACGGGTAACCTGTCAACGATTGTTCCTAAACCCAATCTTGTCCCGTGACTATGTGTCCTTGTCCAATGCTTCTGTAGCTCGATCCCCAGGTCCACGGGTATAACACCAACTTTCCGCCCAGAAGCATCTTCAAAAGCTTTCGGGAAATTGGATAGGTTCGTTCTCTCAAACGGTTTCCCAGTCTTCTTGACAGGACGGGTTACAATTAATTCAACATCAACCACCTCGGCTGAATGAAGAGACGAGGTTCTGTTAGAAGGATCGTACCTACGCCAAAGGACACTTCGCGAGTAAAAAACTCTTAAGTCTCAATACGGCCCAAAGGGGGTCCGAATTGCGGACGACGGCCCACTTACGATCCTAAGGAACTTGAGCCCAAAGATAAGGATGACGGTTTATTCGCGGAAAGAGATAAATGTCAAGTTTCCGCGAAGATAAATGTCAAGTTCCCGCGAAGATAAACGGCAAGTTTCCGAAGATAAATGTTAAGTTTCCGAAGACAATCATGAAGGAAATATGGAAAAGCCCGCGACAAATCCGGCCCGAGAGGAGGTGGACCTACCTAAAAGGAGGAGTATATAAAGAGGACTTGGGCGAAGAGAGAGAGGAGAGCTTTCTCAGAGCAAACTTAGCACTTAGAGAAAATTAGGCATTTTTCCGTTTTTACTATCGAGCTGTGACTCAACTAGGTTAGATCTTAGGTTGCTAGACTAGCGAAGTTGCCGACAGCTCTCGTAGCCAAGGCTCTTACCTGTTGTTCACGCTCAAACGCGAATTCGGAAATAAGATCCCCTTTTGTTCTCTTTTCTTTTTATCTTACGATTTTACATCTTAATATTTTCGTCGTACTTATTGTGTTGTGTGTGGCCCAGCAGATAGCCGTGACCTTTAGGGGAGACTAGGTTTACTTGGTTTCCCTCCGATTGACTGAAATCCGTTGGTGTGAATTTCGGTTCCCACAGTTTGGCGCTAGAAGGAGGGGGATAACGGATCTATCTTTCACGCAACCACGCACGCTCAGTCAGATATGGCTACGGACACTAGTAAAGACAAACAGGAGCCCGACGGGCCTCCCGTCGATCCCAGTGTCAATCTAACTCCAGCTGGAAACATGTCAATGGTAACTACTGATGCCGCGGCATTAGCCCAGATGAAAGAACTGTTCGATTCTGCTCAGAAAAAGTCGGACGAAAAGGATAAACTCGTTGCCGCTCTCGCAAAACAGGTGGAAACCTTAACTGCGAAGGCTATGAGTAAAATCCCGCGCAGCATTGCCAGGACCCGCGGCGGCAGAAGACTCGATTTCGAGACTCTAAACGACAAGGCCGCACGGACGGACAGAACTTACTCGGGTAAAAACCCTAGCGAAGCAGCCCCGTCTGATGCACAGCCGATCGTGGAGAAACTTCCACCTCCTCCCGAGAGCGACGAGGGAGCCGACATTGAACGCATCGATCTGGATAGAAGTGACCAGTCCGATGACTCGGACCAAGATGCGGATATCCACCCAAGAAGGACGCGAAGCTAGTCCGCTCGGCAGAACGCGTCACTGGAGAAACCCATGACGGAGGAAGAAGAAAACCTCTATTGGGTGGAACAGGAGGAGCTGACTGAAAAACAAGCCAGAATCCACCGAAGCAAGCGTCGTCAGACTTGAAGGGCACCTGGGAGCCTCTGTGAAATCCACGACCTCCGCGAGTACATTGCGAAAACCGCGGCGGAAGTCAAGGCGGTGAAATCACAGATTCACCACGCGACAAGCGCTGTGCCCGAATTAGACAGACTGCTTGAGGAAGCACGCAAGACTCCTTTCACCTCCCGGATCACAGAAACCCGCATCTCGGATCCAGGGAAGATAAAAATTCCCATCTACGATGGCACCTCCGACCCGAAGGCACATCTGCAGTCGTTCCAGATCGCGATGGGAAGATGCAAACTCAGGGAACGCGAAAAAGACGCCGGCTACTGCCTCCTGTTCGTCGAAAACCTCAAAGGAGCCGCGCTCGAATGGTTTTCTCGTCTAAGCGAAACTCTATCGGAATCTTTTGCCAACTCGCTTCGGAGTTCCTCCAACAGTACTCCATGTTCATGGACAGGGAGACCTCGGACGTCGATCTCTGGAGTCTATCTAGTAATCGCAAGAGTCACCGGAATCAGCGACAAAGTAGCGGTAGATGCCCTGCGGAAAACTCTCTGGTACCGATCTAAACTCCGCCAGTGGATATCTCTCGAAAAACCGAGAACGATCCAGGATGCTCTGCACAAGGCAATGGACTTGATCATAATGGAGGAAGAGATGAAAGTCCTCTCCCGGAAACACAACCCGCAGAAAACGTCCGAAAAAAGGAAGAGCTCTCGTAACGATAAGTACATCCACCACGAGGGGGAAGATCTCCAAGGCGAGCACAATTACGCCATCAGTTCAGAACAAGGGAAGACATCCGGGAACACTTGGACCAGAAACTAGTTCAAGGATAACTCCTACTGTGATTTCCACCTGACCAAAGGACATTCTACTACGAACCGCAAGGTTCTCGGCGCGAGGCTCGCCGCGAAACTCCTCGCCGGCGAAATCTCGAAGGTTACGAGCATAAAAGATCTTGTCTTGGATTCCGATCAGCCTCCCAAAACTGACAAAGAGTCTCCCGAAGGGGACGCACGCGAAAATCAGTCGGGCGAGAAACGCGGAAGAAGACACGACAACCAAGGAAACAACAACAACCGTCGAAGGGTCAACATGATCATAGGAGGATCGCAATTCTATCACGATTCGGTCTCTTCGATCATGGCTTATGGACGGAAGGCTGAAACGAGCTCTAACTGGGAAAATTGGTCCCCGACCAATGACGTACCAAACGATACGATCACCTTCGAAGAGCATGAAACCATCGGCATCGACAAACCGCACTGCAACCCGCTAGTCATTGATTTGGTCATCCGAGACCTCGAAGTCACCAGGATCCTTGTCGACACAGGAAGCACGGTCAATGTCATCTACTGCGATACACTTCGGAGAATAAGTATCGAACTCGGCGAAGTCGTCCCGGAACCAAAACCTCTCACAGGTTTCTCGGGTACGATGTCGATGACCCTTGGATCCATCAAACTTCCCGTGATGGCAAAACATGTGACAAAATTCGTCGACTTCATGGTAGTCGACACTCCCTCCATCTATAACGTCATCATGGGAACACCCTGGATCAATGCCATGAAAGCAGTACCATCGACTTACCATCTCGGCATCAAATTCCCAACCCCGAGCGGAACATCAGTAATCTGGGGATGCCAAAAACAGTCGAGACTCTGCTACTTGGCCGAACATAAATTGCGACTAAATCGGAACACCCCATCGGTTAACCCCGAAGAAGTCGAAGAGAACTCAGGACTCCAACCAGAGCTCCGCAAAAAGCAGTCCGGAACCACCGGATCAGGCAACGACTCGGGATGACAGCATCATCCCCGAATCTATCACCTCACCAGCAGACGACCCTACTCCGGAAACGATCGTTGACCCGGCTTCAGTCCCAGCAGTTAAAGCGGCTAAGGCGACCCCCTCCAGCGAGTAGGAACACCCGCGGAAACCAGCAGAACTACGAGATGGCTTGATCCTCAAAAGAGGTACGTAGGCAGCTTGTCCTATTGACAAGTTCAGCTATCCCCCTCTCCAAAAAGGGGGGGAGTGGGTATTTATACTCATATACTCCCATAAAGTTTGAAATATCCGTGCTTGTACTCGAAATTTTTGAAACTTTTTAATAAAATTTCTTTTTTCCGATTTCACGAATCACTCGCAATAAGTCTCTTCACCATCCACACAATCCTTGGACGAAAAACAGTCCTTGTTTTAAACAATCACGGTCAAGCAAGACCTAAAATGCACATGTATTCTCCAAAAGAAAGAAGATCAAAACCACTTCGTAAAAGATACATCTTTCGGGAAAAGCGAGACGTCGCAAACAATCCGCGAAAGATCTTATCTTGTTCACAGTCCATCCGCGACTTTAAATACGATGATCGTCGATTGGCCCCGACGAACATACCTGAAAAACATTCTCCAAAAAGGGAACTCGTAGTCAAACCTTTTGTAAAAGTAAAGGTTCTCTTACATCCAGCAAGGATATCATAGCGCGCTATACAAAAAATCCGAAATTTTGGTCAGCACTCCAGACGGTCTCTTGAAGATGATCGGTTCTTCCCATACAAGTCGAATAAGCCGGCACCAAGTCGCGGACTTTAAAACGGAATGAACCAGGTAGAAATCGCCAACAGGCAAAACGAGAGCAAATTAGTCATCGCATAGCCTTAGTGCCGAAAGTAAACCTAGGTCTTGCCCTAAGCCCAGTCCTACTGGCCCATTAACATCTCAAGGCATGATATCATAACTGATACGAGATCAAAACATGTCTCGTCGTCCAAAAAGCTCACGAAACTTCGTGAAACTCCTAAACGTTTCCGAACATCCTCGTCCTTGTAAGAGCAAACAAACAGGACGACAAATTAAGAGTTAAGATACGGAGTGACTACTCGTATCTTTCCCTCGAAACACTTGACAGAATTATAAACTAAAAATCGTAAGGTGATAAAAATATTTGTCATATATATAAAAGCCGCACAACGGCTAGGATTCAAAAGCCACCAACGGCCAGTCCCACAAATAAAGTCAAATGGCCCCGTAAGGCCATAGCACACTCATATAAACAGGCCACGGTCGGCCTAAAAACTCAACAATACAAATAAAAGGGAAATC
>CM031935.1:23460121-23612116 GCA_018703725.1 Brassica juncea
GACTTTGTCTCCAGGAACTCGAGGTTTTTCTGGATGTCGAGATATCATCTAGAATTTAGAAATCCTGTAGTGGCTTTAGAGGCTCTACGCTTGAGAGCCCGAAGTTCCGTTTTAAGAAACTATTGGTTCAGAGAACTCGGAAGTTCTTGTGGAAACTCGGAAGTTCGTTAAGAACTCAGAAGTTTGTTGGGAGCTTGGGAGCTCGTGCAAAATTCGGAAGTCCGTTGAGGATTCGGGAGTTCCTTCGAGAACTCGGGGGTTCATTCGAGAACTTAGAAGTTCGTTGAGAGCTTGGAAGCTCTTAGGGAACTCGAAAGTTCGTTTTATGAACACAGAAGTCCGTTTTGAGAACTCGGAAGTTCGTTTGAGAACTCAGAAGTTCGTTGAGAGCCTGGAAGCTCTTAGGGAACTCGGAAGTTCGTTCAGTGAACTCGGAAGTTCGTTCAGTGAACTCGGAAGTTCGTTCAGTGAACTCGGAAGTCCGTTTTGAGAACTCGGAAGTTCGTTTGAGAACTCAGAAGTTCATTAAGGACTCGGAAGTCTGTTTATTTGCAATAACCTGGGTTTTTACATTCGAGCCCGGAATTCGTAAGAACTTTGGAGTTCGTAGGAATCCGGAGTGTTTGGTTTTGCAGGGACCGTATTCCGTCCACCTAGGCAGGACTACTGCCGGTACCTGTTGAGATCTCGCATTCTACCGCTCGGAAGCTGGCCACTATCGAGTCTCGTGCTGTATTTGATGTCTTGCATATTTACATGTTATTAGCATTCATATCTTATGCTTTTTGATCATATAAGTTAGGCATTAGGCATATTTAGGTTCATTTTGCATTCATGAGTCTTTATCAGGTCTTGGAGTGTACTTTGGAGATATTGAAGGTGTTTGGGGGTACTTTGTTACAAAAAGGAAGGGTGAAAGATGAGCATGGACGATGGCGATAGAGAAGTCTTTTTTTGCTAAGATTTGGTGGAGACATATCATTTTGAGTTAGATTTCCAATGGGAGTGGTTCCAAGCCATTTGAAGCCATATTGTAGGAGTTATGATCATTTGAGTGGACGCATGCCAAGGCACCCGGGTCAGCACACTCGACCTGACCAACCCGCACGGGACGAGGGAGAGATGCTGGCAATGAAGCACCTGGACGGACGTACGCGGCCTCGACAACCCGCACGGCCTGACCGAGGGAACAGACAGCACGTACGCGGCCTAGACACCCGGGTGAAGTTACCCGCGTACGAACATCAACCCACCAATCACACCCGACTGGACGCCACCCGCGTGCGAGCATACCCGGACGTCCACACCCGACTGGACGCCACCCGCGTGCGAGCACACCCGGTAGCGACGAACGCCTAGGACAGGACGCGACCGGACGCACCCGAGGAAGACAACCCGCACGGCCCGACGATGGAGAACGCCCAGGATCAGGACGCGGTCGATCACACCCGACCTCCCTCGCCCGCGTACCAATCCACTCGACCTCAGCACACTCGACCAAGACGACCCGCGTAGCCTCACACCCGGCCATGACCACTAGACCAGCACGACCCGTACGGCTTGGACGGCCTGGTCGAGATTCCACACCCGGGTGGTCATACCCGGCCTGGTCGATGCCCATTCGACCAGGGTATCCGAGCTTCTTCTTTTTGGAGCCTTTTGATTGGCTTAGACCATTACTCTTTTAAGGGCTTTTTAGTCATTTTGCTCTTATGTTTCTAAGGGCTTTCAAGCCTTGTATAAATACTCTTGTAATCTCTTTTGGAGATCCATTTTCTTTTCTCTCAAAAACATAATAGATCTTGAAGAAAGCTTGGATCTTTGATCCTTTTCATCTCATTTCTTTTGTGTTTATTTGATTATCTTCTTCTTTAATCATGTTTAGCCTTGAATCATCATTGATTTTGAGTTTTTCCATGGCTATTTGTGAGTAGATCTATCTAGGATTCATGGGCTTGGGAGACTAAGGGTGATTAGGTGTAGATCTAAGATGTTCTAGTGTAGATCCTTCTTGATCCTTGCTTGTTGAGGGTTCTTAATGCCATTTTGGTCTACACCATATCAAAATAGGTCTATAGGCATTTCCTGCCCACAAGGTGTATGATGAAATGCCTGAACCAACTCTTCATTGATTTTAGCTTGCTTTGCCTAAGGGATTAGTTGTTAAAGGAGCTAGGATTGCTAGGAGACTTACTCTTAATGATTGCTTGCATATTATTCAACCAATGACCATTTGATGCTTGAGATATGTTAGTGAATGAGCATTCTTCTTGACCATAGAGCTTGCTTAAGATAGTGTCAAGGCATAAGGTGTTAGATTGATTGTGATGCTGCCATCTTAGATTGAAGCTTAGTCACCCAAAGTCAATTCCCTTGTCCCAAGAATCCCTTTGCCTCATTGAGAAAGAAAGTTCATGATATACCATGGATTTTACCCTTTTTACCCATGGTATATGAGTGTTTTTACTACTGTTATCTATGTTTTGGAGTCTATTAGGTATGTTTTCAGGTTCAGAAGCATTTTGGAGAAAAGTGATGTTTTAGGTGCCTTTTTGGAGCTTAAAGAAGAGTTCACCCGAGATCAAGACCAGAGGTCGACGTCAGAGTTACACATCGATCGATGCACACTCTGCGCAATCGATCGACACACATTAGCCGAAGGACGATACATCGAGACCATAATCGATCGATGTACACCTTGTACTACGATCGATACTGAGGTGGCAGAAAGACAAGTTGGACCTGGCCGAACTTGAAGCCGAAGATATCACATTTTACAAGAATGCCCCTCACGATTTTTTTAACCTAATGAGCTCATATATTTATATGCCTAAGTGTTTTGGCATTACATACAAGTCCTTTTTCACAAACAAGTTTATAAAAGCTCTTACAATTCAATACAAGTTTTATTCAAGTTTCTTCTACTTCTACTATTTCTTTCAACAAAGGTTATAGAATTCTAGACCTAGAGGAGAGATCCAAAGATATTTGTGATTGGAACCTAAGTGTTCACCCTCTAATAGGTCTATGAATTTCTATTATTACCTTGTTTCTATGAACTACTTAGCCATGTCTGAGTAGATTCACTTGTTAGATTTAGGGTTTAAATAGGATATGAGGGATTAGCCCCAGCCTATAATTGCTATAGTTGTGATATTTATTGTTAGGATTGTTCATTAATGTTTTTTCTAGCTTAACTACCTAGAACATGAACTTGGATTGCATTGTTCATTACATGCAATACCTGATAACATCCTAAACATGCTATGACCCTCTTGAGATATGCGAAAGCTGATCTAAGATCATGGTGAGCATTGTATCAACTCGCGCAGAAAGCTTGCTTAGAGCCGTATCGATCGATACTCCTATAGAGTAATCGATCGACGTAGCTAGAGGTGTATCGGTCGATATTCCTATCGAACTATCGAGCGATACCAGCGGCAGAAGTTGCCGACCGCAACACCATTTATCATCTAAGTAATAGATGGTCTAAATAATGCGAGAGCTGATGGATTCATTTAATAAGTGTTGAGCTCTGACATATCATGCAAGCAACTTGTTAGCCTTTATAGTATTTATAATCCTGAATTCCTGAATACTTACCCTGAATCTAACTACATTTCTTTACTGTTTTCAAAACCAAATCCTTTCAACTGAGTAATCTCATCCTTACTCAGCAAACCTGCACTTTACTTTAAACTATTTTCAACCTAGCATAGTCATTAAGATTGCATCTTATTTGTACACTAGCTCTCTGTGGATTCGATCCCTAAGTACTACAACTGAACCTCTTATTTGAGAGAGTAAAGTCACTCCTTAGGATAATTTGAGTGATATCAAATTTGGCGCCGTTGCCGGGGAGCTTTGATATAATAGGATCTAATCTGATTAGGTCTAGGTTATTTCTATTTTTGTTTTAATTTGTTTTCTGACACAAAAATTTTTTCTTGTCTTTTCAGGTACATGCCCAGCAGCACCAGAAGCAACAAGGAATCCTAACTTTTGTCCTCAGAAGACCCTGCTAGCTTGGAACGTTCAATCCGCAAGGAAATCTGTTCCGCATCGATCGACGCCATCAACTGCCTGTCGACCGATACCGACGCACCCTTGCCGACCAAGACACCGTCTTCGTCGACCGACACTCGCACCTTCACGTCGACCGACACTACTTCACCGTCGACCGACATCTTTCATCCGACATCGATCGATACCCCTAACCGTATATCGATCGATACTACTCCGCGAGTCATGGTTGCGCCTATTATTCTCACACGAGATGAGAATGGAGACTTGCGTGACCAAGAAGGTCACCTTCGTAATGAAGCAGGTCAGAAACTCAACGCTCAGAATGAAGTAATCCCTGAGCCAGAAACTGCACCTACAGGAGCTGTTCAACCTGTAGAAGAGGCTGCTCGAACACTAGCTGACTACAACCGTCCAGATCAGTTCTACACCAACAGATCAGCCATTCGTCCCCCTGCTATTCAGAGAGGCGATTTCGAGCTCAAGCCGCAGTACTACACCCTTGTGGGACAGATACCTTACTATGGGCTGTCCAGTGAACATCCCATGGACCATCTGGAGAGGTTCGAGGATCTCATATCTGCTATCAAAGCCAATGGAGTACCTGTGGACTACCTTCTCTGTAAGCTCTTCAAACACTCTTTATCTGGAGAAGCTTTGCAGTGGCTTAAGCAGCTACCGCCAGGATCTTTTACATCCTGGAGCGACATCAAAAACGCATTTTTGCGTAACTTCTTTGATGATGCGCGCGCTGAAGACTTAAGGAGGAAAACTGCCACATTCAATTAGGAGCCTGGAGAGTCATTCAAGGATACCTGGATCAGATTCAAGTCTTACCAGCGAGACTGCCACACCATGGATTCAACAAAGTGCAGCTGCTCTGCACTTTCTTCAGAGGCATCGCACTGAAATATCAGATGGCTCTAGACACTGCGAGTGAAGGCAATTTCACCACAAGGAATCCTGAAGATGCTGTGAAGCTAATAGACAACCTAGCATCCAACAACAGCACAAAGAACATTGTAAGAGTAAGATCTGCAGCGTTCCTTGGAAAGGAACAGATAAATGAGGTACAAGCTACACTTGACAATGTTCAGAAACTGCTAAAAAAGCAAATCTGCTCAGTGGAGGATGCAGAAGCTGATGAAGAAGATGACTACACAGAAGCAGAAGTCAACTGGATCAGTGGAACCGGATTTCAGAGGTCTGGAAACCAAGGAAACAGAAACTTCGCAGGACAGAGAGGAAACTTCAACAGCAGCAACCCCAACAACAACAGGAGTTATGGAAACTCATCTTACATGAAGCCACCCGCACCAACCCCAGAAGGAAAGCTAGAAGACATGCTCAGCAAAGTTCTTGAAAGCCAGCAGCAGTTAGAGGTGTACTTCAATGGAAAGATCGACGCTGTCTACACCACTTTGAACACAAAGCTTGATGCTTTGAGTATCCATGTGAAGAAACTAGAGACTCGAGTGATTCAGACAGGAGAAGCTGTTAAGAAGCAGGAAGCTTTAGGAAAAGGGACTGGAGAAGAAACAACAAGCCACAACGTCAGTGCTATCATAGAGGATGATTTTTGGAGAGTGGTAAAGCAAGAGAAGCTGCAAAAGGAAGTCTTCCAGATCGAAAGAATTGGCGGCAACCACTAGAATCGATCGATGTCAGGATCACCATATCGATCGACGTACGCCAATACCAATCGATCGGTGGAACAAGACGAGCATCGACCGATGGATCTTGAAGGATTTACCAACGAGTGCAATACCGTGAAGATACTTACTCACGAGGAGTTCGCAGCAAAACACCCACATCCGCCCAGCCCTTATCACATCGACCGACAGGACAGACGCCCCATCGATCGACCGATTGATAAAGAAATCGATCGACACACTCCAGAAGCTGTCGATCGATATTCAGTTATCACACGCCGAGTGCAACTTCCCAAAATAGATGTTGCACGACTTAATGCACTCCGGGAGCAATCTAAGCCTTCCAGAAACCCACCAACCGCCATAATGAAGAAACCCACGGATATTATTGATCCAATGGAGATAGAAAAGGAAAAAGATGGAAGAGTTCTCAGAAAAAGGAAAGAGAAGGTTCCTAAACACCTTAAAAGAGGAGTTAATGAGAAAGAGTTGGCAAGTTTCAGAAAGAGAGTTCTAAGGATACCTACAGAGAAACCTTTGAAGAAGCCTACTTTTCACACAGATTGTGGATGTTTTTCAGAGAAACCAAGGAGACAGAAGAAGACATCAAGAGGATGTTCAACCAAGTCAGAGAAAGTATGAAGAAGAGGATCAAACTAGAGAAGAAGGGAGATCCAGGAAAGTTTGTTGTTTCTTGCTCAGTCCATGGAATCAACTTCCCACGTGCCCTATGTGACACATGATCTGGAGTTAGCATCTTACCCAAGGTGATAGCAGACCATCTAGGTCTGAAGATAGAGCCTATTGAAGAATCGTTCGTCTTTGTGGATTGTTCTCAGCAGAACTCTGGAGGAATTGTGAGAAACCATGAGGTCACCATAGGAGAAGACCTAATTCCAGTGGACTTCCATGTCTTGGACGTCAAGATAACCCTACCTACTTCTTTGCTACTTGGAAGAGCCTTCCTAGCCACAGTTGAAGCAGTCTGCAACCTTCAGACAAACAAACTGTGCCTAACCCTGATCAACCCTACGGTCTACTATGATCCAGTACGAGTCATCAAGGTCCCTAAGAAGATCCAAGATGACTCAGACCTTGTAGCTGTTTGCTATTGTGGAGATGAATACGACTCACAAGGCGAATACGAGACAGAGACCGCATAATCGATCGATAGAAGCACTGTCTCATCGATCATCTCTGGTGAACCGACATCGATCGACAGCCACACATGGTCATCGATCGATTCACTATTTAATCAGATCGAGGAGGAGTTTCCAGAAGGTGATTTCGAAGTAAACACGTGGGAGAATGACTACTACATCCCACCATATGCTGCAAATACTACTCATATTGAGGAGTATACTGATGATTACGAGGAGGAGAGAGCTATAGAATGTCACAACCTTCCAGAAGATGAAGATCGACTTCTCCACCACAACCTCAGAATCGCGACATCGATCGACAGGGCCTTCTCCCCATCAATCGATACTACTTGCCTCGCATCATTCGACAAAAAAGTCAACAACAAGCGAGACGGAGACTACTCAATCGGGAGCTGGGCAAGCGACTACCAGTACGAGAGCTTCGCGGTCGAGACCGCCACACCAACAAACATCACCCAACCCGAAGAAGTCTCATCGATCGACACAGCACGAGTACAATCGACCGATAGGCCTGAACAACCATCGACCGATTCAGAACCAGTGCAATCGACCGATACATACAACCAACCATCCCAGGTAACAAATTCAAATGTACTTAATTTCGGTAATCTAATCTGTTGGGGTCAAAAACGGTTATCTCGAAATCTACGGCTAAAGATCCTTCCAAACTCAAAGAATTCCCGCACGAACGACTAACGGGGGAAAGATCGGGCAACGGAAAACCCACGGGCGGCAGAGAACCCCTGGCGCCGGCGGCACCCCGGCCTGGCGCCGGCGGCACGCGTCACGCGGGCCGGCCTGGCGCCGGCGGCACCCCGGCCTGGCGCCGGCAGCACGCGTCACGCGAGCCGGCCTGGCGCCGGCGGCACCCCGGCCTGGCGCCGGCGGTACGCGTTCCGCAAGCTGGCCTGACGCCGGCAGCAAGCCCCCTGACGCCGGTCGACGGCCCTCGTCCTGGTCTCGGTCCCATCATGCTCGGTCTGATCCCATCCTGGCTTGTTTGGATCGATCCTCGTGAGTTTGGTACGATCACGGCTACGGAATGAACATCTTTCGATTCGGTCGGAATCGTCCTCGATGTTTTACGACAAAAAACTAGAAGGATTGGATTTCTCGTAGAAGATATCGTATAAAACAAAGATCGATTAACTTGAACATCGATCCTTTAGGCTATACGGTTTATTTTCCGAGAAAGATAGTCTTTTCGAGAAATCGTATAAAACGTTCAACGACTTAAGACAAGTCCAGGGACTTACTTACGATTTTAAGAATTCAGGCCCAATCATGCCATGACGGTTTATCCGATTTCCCGAACATCGGATAAACATCAAGTCACCGAAAAATAGGGAAAAACTCGGGGATAATTACGAAGATCGACGAAAATGGAAAACTTCCTGAAGAGATAAACTTGGGCCCAAAGGCGAGGTCCATCATCCTAAGGCAAACCGACCTAGGAGTGAGTATATAAGGAGAGCAAGAGCAGAGGAGAAGGGCATCCGAAAATTAGACTTAGAGCATTCTGCTAGCTTAGAAGAATTAGGGCTTAGGTGGTTAGACTAGCGGAGCAAGGCTTAGGACGTTTGGCTGCCTGTGACTCTATATTTTTCTTTAATCGCAAATCTCTCTGTCTTTCGGAGAATTCTTGTACTCGTATCTTTCATCTAATAAAACGCCGTCGGGAAAATATTTCAACTCTTATTTTCATCTATTGAACTTTCTCGATTTCGTGTGGCAACGCAGAGAATCCGGACCTTCAAGGAAAGTCGGGTTTACTTGGCTTTCCTCCGCAATCTTATTTATCGGAAACTGACGGTGTGAATTTCGGTTCCCACAGTTTGGCGCTAGAAGGAGGGGGGAACGGATTCTCTAACTCGAAAACCACCAATCGATCGAAGTTCAGTATGGCTTCTTCGTCAGCCCGCAACATCGTATCTTTCGAGGATCGAGCAACGGAAAAAGCAAACGATTCACGACTCGCCAGAAACTTTCTGGCAGTCCCAAAGAGCTGAGGCCCTGGAAGGGAAGCATGAACCAACCTGCGAACCGGTGGTCTCAATTTGCCTCGACGATTCCTTCCCGGAACGGTGCGTCGAAATCGGAGCTAACCTCCGCGAACCAATAAAAACAGAGCTCATCGCATGCCTCAAAAAGAACCTCAGTATGTTCGCTTGGGCTGCGGAGGATATGCCGGGAATCGAGATTAGCGTAACATGTCACGAACTTAACATCGACCCGACTCACAAACCCGTAAAACAAAAGAGACGAAAGCTGGGACCTGAGCGTGCCACCGCAGTCAACGAGGAAGTCGAAAGACTCCTCAAAGTAGGGTCGATAACAGAAGTTAGGTATCCAGACTGGCTGGCCAACCCTGTCGTGGTAAAAAAAAAGAACGGCAAGTGGCGAATCTGTGTCGACTTCACGGATCTGAATAAAGCCTGTCCAAAGGACTGCTTCCCGCTTCCGCACATCGACCGACTGGTCGAAGCAACTGCGGGAAACAAGCTTCTGTCATTCATGGACGCTTTTTCCGGATACAATCAGATCATGATGAATCCCGACGACCGCGAAAAAACTGCATTTATCACAGACCGCGGAACGTATTGCTACAAGGTAATGCCCTTCGGTCTTAAAAACGCGGGTGCAACGTATCAGCGACTCGTCAACAAAATGTTTGCCGAGCAACTCGGAAAAACTATGGAAGTATACATCGATGATATGCTCGTAAAATCTCTTAACGAACACGATCATGTATCCCACCTAGAGGAATGTTTTGCACGACTCATCCAGCATAACATGAAACTCAGCCCGGCGAAATGTAGATTCGCGGTGGCATCGGGAGAATTCCTCGGATACCTCGTAACGTATCGCGGAATCGAGTCCAACCCTAAACAAATCGACGCACTGATAGAGATGGCCTCCCCGAGAACCAAGCGAGAAGTCCAAAGGCTAACCGGAAGAGTCGCGGCTTTGAACCGTTTCATCTCGCGCTCTACGGATAAGTGCCTACCGTTTTACGAAACATTAAAGGGAAACACGAAGTTCAAATGGTCCGAGCAATGTGAAAAAGCTTTCCAACAGTTGAAACATTACCTGGCCACTCCACCAGTCCTCGCAAAACCGGTGGAAGGCGAACCTCTTTTCCTCTATATCGCAGTTTCCGCAACAGCAGTCAGTGGGTCCTGATACGTGAAGAACGCGGCGAACAAAAGCCAATCTTTTACGTAAGCAAGACGTTACTGGATGCGGAAACTCGATACCCGCTTATGGAAAAATTAGCATTCGCCGTCATAATCTCGGCAAGAAAACTAAGACCATATTTCCAGTCTCATACTATAGTGGTTCTCACCACGTTCCCACTGCGGATAATCCTGCACAGTCCGAGCCAATCTGGTAGGCTCGCAAAATGGGCAATCGAACTGAGTGAATACGACGTCGAATGCCAAGGACATGTGCAAAGTCCCAAGTACTTGCGGATTTCTTGGTAGAGTTACCCACTAGAGACATGACTAACGAGGAACCAAACTCAACTTGGGTCCTCCACGTCGACGGATCTTCATCCAAACAAGGATCCGAAATCGGAATACGACTCACCTCTCCTAATGGGGAAATCCTGGAACAGTCTTTCCGATTGGCTTTTCATGCTTCAAACAATGAGGCAGAATACGAAGCACTCGTCGCAGGCTTGCGGCTGGCCCATGGATTAAAAATCCGTAATATTCACGCTTACTGCGATTCTCAGTTAGTCGCCAATCAATACAGCGGAAAATATGAGGCAAGAGACGAAAGGATGGACGCATATCTAAAACTCGTCCAAGAACTGACTCGTAGTTTCAACCAGTTCGCCCTGACTAGAATTCCTCGCTCGGAAAACGTCCAGGCTGACGCCTTGGCTGCCCTCGCCTCAAGCTCAGATCCAGGGCTCCAAAGGATAATCCCGGTTGAATTCATCGAACATCCAATCATCGGACCACCGGTGGTCGTCAATCTAATCCGGGGAGAGATTGAAGATGCGGAAGAAGTCGAGGATCAACCGGAAGCGGATGTGGACCCAACCGAGTACGGCTGCGACAGCCATTGGTTAGAACCAATCCGAGCCTATATCGTGAATGGAATCTTACCCGCCGAAAAATGGGTTGCTCGTAAAGTGAAAAGCCAAGCGGCACGGTACGTCACGATAGAGGGAGAAATTTATAAGTGGTGTTTCTCCGGTCCTCTCATGACATGCGCAGAAGGAGAAAGGGCGAGAAGAATCATGGAAGAGGTCCATTCTGGATCATGCGGAAATCATTCTGGTGGAAGATTTCTCGCAGTCAAAATCAAACGCCACGGCTATTATTGGCCAACCAAGGTAAAAGACTGCGAGAAATTCGCCCGGAAGTGCGAGAAATGCCAAAGGCATGCTCCAACAATCCATCAAACCGCGGAAATCCTCTCCTCAATCTCGTCCCCCTATCCTTTCATGCGATGGTCCATGGACATTGTCGGACCTATGCACCCATCAAAACAAAAACGCTTCCTCCAAGTCCTCACGGATTTCTTTTCCAAATGGGTAGAAGCAGAATCCTACGCAAGTATCAAAGACACACAAGTCGAGAAATACGTCTGGAAACATATCATAACTAGACATGGGGTCCCATACGAAATCGTAACAGACAATGGATCTCAATTTATCTCTGCTCGATTCGAAGCATTCTGCGAAAAGTGGAAAATACGACTTACAAAGTCAACCCCCAGGTATCCGCAATGCAACGGACAAGAAGAAACCATCAACAAGATCGTCCTTGACGGACTAAAAAAGCGCCTAGACGCCAAAAAGGGGCGATGGGCAGAGGAGCTCGAAGGAGTTCTCTGGTCACATCGTACAACCCCAAGACGGGCTACAGGTGAAACTCCATTCGCTCTCGTTTAGGGTACGGAATGCATGATCCCCGCGGAAGTAGAATTCCCCGGAGTGCGGAGAAGATTCCTCCCCGAACGAGTAGATCTAAACAACGCTATGATGCTGGATAATCTCGATCTTATCAATGAGCGCCTTGACCAGGCGCTCATTCGAATCCAAAATTACCAGCACGCTGCCGCAAGGTACTACAACTCAAACGTACGCCATCGCAGGTTCAAAGAAGGCGATTTAGTCTTACGCAAAGTCTTCCAAAACACTGCTGAACGAAACGCAGGAAAACTGGGAGCAAACTGGGAAGGACCATACAAAGTCATAAAAGTGGTCCGACCAGGTTCATACCAAATCGCAAACATGCAAGACGTCAAAATCCCGCGAACTTGGAATGCGATGCACCTCAAAAAATACTACCACTAAACGATAAAACGTGGTACAAAAGAACTACGAGACAGCTTGATCCCTAGACAAGGGTACGTAGGCAACTCGCCAACCGGCGGATTCAGCTATCCCCCCAATTAAAAAAGGGGGGGGAGTCGGTACGTATACTCGTATACTCCCACAAATTTTGAAGACTCTAAAATTTTCAAAACTTTTTCACGACTCTTTCAAATCAGCCGAAACGGCCACAACAACGGATCTAGTATCCACTAAGCGATTATTACATCCAAAAAAACAAATCCCGGAGGGCTAACACTTCACGAAGCAAAGTGAATGTAGACGCTTCTCCCTGGGTCAAATTTACGCGACTCCTTGGTCCCGCGTCCAGAACGGAAACAACAGTTTTCTGGCTGCGAACATTCGCAAAGACATCCCCAAAGCCCACGAGCGTTTCAATCACGAAATGCGGCATAAGGAAAAATCGACCTTTAGCACTGCGAGACGTCGCTAACGCTTGAAGGACATTCTTTTCCGCAAAACATTGCAGACGAAATCTTCGTCTCTGAACATACAAACGCACATCAAAAACGGTATCATTTCGTTGTTGCTGATCACAACAAACGAACTCTAACGTCCTAAACAGACAAATAGCCGCCCTTCAAGGGGTAGGCTCTCTTACATCCGACAAGGATAAACATAGCGCGCTATACAAGAAATCCAAAATTTTGGTCTAGCTCTTCGTAAAGGAAGTAGCTCGACTCACGCCCACACAAATCGTATAAGCCGACAACAATTCGCGGATTTTAAACGGTACGAGTCAGGTTAAAATCGCAAACAGGCAAAACGAAAGCCGATTTGTCATCGCAAAGCCTCAGTCCGAGAGTAAACCTAGGTCTTGCCCTAAACCCAGCCACGCTGGATCTTGACATCTCACAGACATAGTATGGTATACGAGATCCAAAAATTTGTCTCTTCACTTAAGCTTATTCGTTTCACGATCTTTTCGCGTAAATCGGTAAACTGCGGAAAATCTCGCTTTATGCAAACAATAGGTACGGTGATCGTCAGGGAACTAGGAATGAGACGACAACTCACACCCTCTTTCTCATACTTCAAAAAACTGAAGTTCATAAATAATCAAAAAGCGTTTCATAGATTGAGACCGCAAAAGTTCGAACAAAACCCCGAAAAGGGGCAGGGATTCGAAGCCACCAACGGCCAGTCCCGGTAAATACATCATGGCCTCTTAACGGCCAAAACACATATAAAATAAAATCCCCGAAGGGATTGATAAACCTAGACGCTCCCAGGAACGTCACCTTAATCCTCAAACTCACCCGCGATAGGGATAGCCTCGCCGTCGCCTCCCTCGGTCGCATCGCCACTACCCGCCTCGTTCACGCCAGCCTCACAATCCTCTCCCGCGCGCTCCTGATCTTCTGAGTCTTCGGAGGTCGACGCAAGGGTGCATTCGGCCTGCAGGCCGGCAAGGATATAATCGAAATCTCCCTCGGTGGCCGCCCACTCTCCTTTGCAGGACGATAGTCTGGCTTCCTCCAAATCCAAAGACGGGGCCTCGTTGCCTCGAAGCAACTCGAGCTCGCTCAAACTCCCCTTGATCCCCGCTAAAGCCAAGTCCCTCTTGCGGATGGAAATCAAGGACTCAAACAGGGTGGCCATCCCCGTCAGACGACCAAAGAAGTCGTTGCGGGCATCGGCAACCTCCGAGGATTTACGGGCGTTCATCTCCTCATGGGTCTGGATCTTCTGCTGAAGGCGGCGGACTTCCGAGGATTTGTTCCTCTTCTCCTTCTTCACCTTGAGTAACGAACTCGCGGTCTTCCCAAGGTCACGCTCAAGATCGCTGATACGAACCTCAAGTTGGGACGTCTTGGCGGGATGGGTGTCCTCGACAGTCTGCAATGCAGCCTTAGTACGCTTCAGCGCTTCCTGCGACGACTCCAGTTCCTTCGATAGACGAATGACTTCCGACCCGCACTCGCCAAGCATTCCGTCAATCAGTGACACAAACTGTCCGCAAAAGAAGGGGTGAGTATCATCGTAAAAAAAGAGCGATACAAGAATTGCAGATAGATTAAAATCGAACCTTGGAATGATGACGCGCCAACGGCTCTGAAAGTTTGCCCTCCTCGCTCTTTGCACCCCGCTTCCTTTTTGCTCCATATGCCGCACCAGCCCTTGCTCTTCCCTTGGGAAACGGCGCGGCACCAGCCGCTGGCAGTCCCAAGACGAGTTCCCTCTTCGCCGGGGGGAGAGGTGTAGATTCTATTGCATCCTCTCTTCCGGAGATCACGATCGAAGTATTCGAAGAACCCGATGGATGGACCTGAACATCCGGAATCTGTTCAGGAACAGTAACCCCTTCCGCAGGCAGGAGGGCATCAGGTGGGACTTCGGGGCTAGGAACCGGAAGAACAGGCGAAGAGGCCGAAGGAGCAGGCAAAGAAATCGGAGGAACATGCAAAGGAGTTGGAGCCGCGGAAGGAACATCGGGCGTCTCAGTCCTCGCCCGCTTCGAGCCTTTCGCAGCGCTGCGCCGGGATAGCTTAGCCTTGAAAGAGTCAAACCCATCAATGAGGGACGGAGTAGCGTCCTGAACGGCCGGAACCGCCGGAGCTTGTCTGGCCTTGCCCATCTCAACATCAGAATCATTCTTTTCAACTTGGGATGAAGACATTTTCCTTCTTGAGAGAGAAGAAGAGATGATTTGAAAAGATGTGAAGAATGAGAAGGGAAGGCTGGCTATTTATAAGAAAAGGGGGGAGATGACATAGGTTTCTCGCGGAAAAGAATCTTTAGCCGAAAATTTCGATTTTTAGAAAATTCTAACTATTCGCCCGCAAAATCGTCTCCGATCTTACGATCTGGGGGGCTAACTGTTGGGGTCAAAAACGGTTATCTCGAAATCTACGGCTAAAGATCCTTCCAAACTCAAAGATTTCCCGCACGAACGACTAACGGGGGAAAGATCGGGCAACGGAAAACCCACGGGCGGCAGAGAACCCCTGGAGCCGGCGGCACGCGGGCCGGCCTGGGGCCGGCGGCACACGTCACGCGAGCCGGCCTGGCGCCGGCGGCACGCGTCACGCGAGCCGGCCTGGCGCCGGCAGCACGCGTCACGCGGGCCGGCCTGGCGCCGGCTGCACCCCGGCTTGGCGCCGGCGGCACACGTCACGCGGGCCGGCCTGGCGCCGGCGGCACCCCGGCCTGGCGCCGGTGGCACGCGTTCCGCAAGCAAGCCTGGCGCCGGCGGCAAGCCCCCTGACACCGGTCGACGGCCCTCGTCCTGGTCTCGGTCCCATCATGCTCGGTCTGATCCCATCCTGGCTTGTTTGGATCGATCCTCGTGAGTTTGGTACGATCACGGCTACGGAATGAACATCTTTCGATTCGGTCGGAATCGTCCTCGATGTTTTACGACAAAAACTAGAAGGATTGGATTTCTCGTAGAAGATATCGTATAAAACAAAGATCGATGAACTTGAACATCGATCCTTTAGGCTATACGGTTTATTTTACGAGAAAGATAGTCTTTTCGAGAAATCGTATAAAACGTTTAACGACTTAAGACAAGGCCACGGACTTACTTACGATTTTAAGAATTCAGGCCCAATCATGCTATGACGGTTTATTCGATTTCCCGAACATCGGATAAACATCAAGTCACCGAAAAATAGGGAAAAACTCGGGGATAATTACGAAGATCGACGAAAATGGAATACTTCCTGAAGAGATAAACTTAGGCCCAAAGGTGAGGTCCATCATCCTAAGGCAAACCGACCTAGGAGTGAGTATATAAGGAGAGCAAGAGCAGAGGAGAAGGGGATCCGAAAATTAGAGTTAGAGCATTCTGCTAGCTTAGAAGAATTAGGGCTTAGGTGGTTAGACTAGCGGAGCAAGGCTTAGGACGTTTGGCTGCCTGCGACTCTATATTTATCTTTAATCGCAAATCTCTCTGTCTTTCGGAGAATCCTTGTACTCGTATCTTTCTTCTAATAAAACGCCTTCGGGCAAATATTTCAACTCTTATTTTCATCTATTGAACTTTCTCGATTTCGTGTGGCAACGCAGAGAATCCGGACGTTCAAGGAAAGTCGGGTTTACTTGGCTTTCCTCCGCAATCTTATTTATCGGAAATTGACGGTGTGAATTTCGGTTCCCACATAATCCCGGATGAGTTTGGTATTTTCAGGGATTCACAAGGCTTTGCACGCTCAATGGATGGACGAACACTCCACATATCCAAAGAAGACATTGCAGACGTCCTACAGTTAGCCAATGGATCCCACAACCTATTCCAGCAACAACACTACGGACCAGACCACCATTATCAGCACCAGGAGGCAGACACAACAACCGAGCCAAAGGAAGCTGAGGATAACCATCTCAACAGGAAGGAACCATATCTTCAACAGAAATCGATCGATATAGATTGTGTTGCACCGATCGATAAGTGTCCCGAATTCGGAAAGAGAGCCTTTCGATATGGACTTCGTAAATTCTTTTGGGAGCAGAGAGAGGAGTATGGGGTCTACAGAGACGAGAATGGTTTTGCTAGAGGAATAGATGGTGACGTCATCAGAATTTCTAAAGACGACATCAAGAAACTGCTCCAAAGAACTTTAATGGACGAGCGCTCCTACATCTGTCTACCAGAGCACGCTAGTTCATTTACAAGAAGAGAATTGGTGCAAGAAACCTACACCAAGAACGAGATCAACGAGATGTTCACCGGTTTACTTGGAGAACGCCAATGGGAAAAGCTCTCCATGGAAAAGAGTTTGGAAGAGGCCACAGACAAGCTTCGCAGTGAGATGAACTGGATGTTCAGTGCAGAGCAAGGATTACTAAAGAGGGTTCAACATCTTGAGCTGGAACTTGAAGATCTTCCCAACGCACAGAACCATAGCCAGAAAAGATCAATATCGATCGACGGAGTAACATCCACATTGATCGATACGGAGCCCAAACCATCGACCACTTACTCAAAACGTGAGGTTGATGAGTCTCTTGGAGATATCTTGAAAGAATTAAAGAAAGCAGAAGCTCGTCTCAGCATCAAACAAACCACAACCTGTGAGGGTATCTTTCACAACCTAGCAGATCTAAGAACCTGCACAGAAGAGATGAAGAGATCTATCCGCCTTATCAATGAAGCACATGCAGATTTGAACCCCGCTGCACCTTGCAATCCTTTTGGAGGATTGACTCGTCTGAAAGCAGTTGAGAGGAAAATTGCTGATATACACTTCTTAGTAGACAAAGAAGTGGAGGAACTCGCACTACGCATAGATACTACGCAGCAGGAGGCTGAGAAGTTCCAACGTCAACTTGATTATCAGGCTGCATCGATCGACGAGCTCAACCTCACATCGATCGATAGGAGATTGACTGAAATTGACGGCAAGATGAAGCTCTTTGCAGAGAAGTTTCACGAGAATCTGCAGAAGCGAAAATCGACCGATAAGCAACCTATTGCATCGATCGATATACAAACTTCAGAGATCTGTACCAGAGCCGATTTGGATAAATTAGCTGATGATGTCTACACAGCAATAACAAGCGTGGATGATTCAAAAGATAGACGTCTAGACCAAACGTATTTCCCGCTTGTTAACGAGTTTGGAAGCATGGAATCTAGCATAGAAGGGATGCAGAAAGAAATTAAAGGCATTCAGAAACAGCTTGCGAGCAGACCTGCGCCCTTAGAATCGATCGACCGAGCAACCAGCGCATCGATCGATGGACTTCAACAGCCATCGACCAATATTTCAACCAAGGAATCGATCGATACCAGCTCCATCCACGACAAAATGATCCAACCCCTTGATTCAATGCAAGCGGAGCTTAGTGATCTTTCAGAACATGCCTACAGGAAGTTAGGATGGCACGCGGTCAGCATTGAAAGTCATGAAGAAAGGATTCAAAGGATCAATGATGAGTTGATTGAGTTAAAGAAGAAACGAACCCGAGAATATGAAGCCACAAGAAGCCTATTTGACGCATGGTTCGGTGAGAAGAAAGATACAGAGGATACTTGTTTCTCAACAAGTACCTGGACTTCATCTCAGTAGCTCATCCCATCCAAAGTCAAGCTAGATGACTATAATCAAAGCGCTGAGTGGGAGGCAACCCACTGTTAGGTAGTTTTTCATTTTATTTTTATCTTTAGGATTTTATTTTTCGTATTTGTTTTTCTTTGTAGTTACAATTAGACGATTGCAACTGCAATCGATCGACATGAACCAAAAAGAAGCGATCGACGAATGCGACTCAACATCGATCGATACGCATCGCGGTCAGGTATATCGTTCTAAACTTTTTGATATCAGTGTACTTTATTATTACCTATGCCTCCACTGGACTGGTTATACACTGGGGACAGTGTATGATTTAAGTCTGGGGGGATGTTACTGATGATGTTTACCTTTTGATTTCATCCAAAAATGTTTTCAAAATAGTTTTTATTGAGTCAAGAAAGGGATAATGATAAATTAAATTTTCACTTTTTATCTAACCAATCTTTTAGGCACCATTCTTAAATTTGTTGATGCAGAATGTACTATAGATGCTAAAGTTGATCACCCTATCAGCTATGACAACACTTTCATTGATTGTCGGGAGGAACCAAAGCTGATTTCCAACCTAACCTGACAATTCTTTGCTTGTCTTGGGGCTTGGTATACTTGGGATCGGATGCTTCAAACAAGTCTGGAAGGTAAAAGGTTTGTGTAGATAGTTTTATCACCCTCTCTCTCTCATTTTCGAAACTAGATTTAATTTTTATTCAAGTAAAAAAAAATTATCTTAAATTTATGTTCTAGGAATAGTTAGATATTAACTAGGAATGAATTCGAACAAGGCTTGGCGGTTACCACCCTCAAGACTTGATTCATAAGAATTCTATAGGTAAAGGGTTCGAAAAGAGCTTGGTGGTTACCCCCTTCAAGACTTGCTTCGCAATGAATCCTAGGATATAGGTCAAAAAGAAGTGAACAGGACTTGGTGGCTGCAACCATTAAGGCTCGATTCATGGAAGCCTGTCCAATCTTGGTCAATGTCTTGCAAATGAAAGCAGACTTGACTAGGAGAGAAATAGTAGAGAGAGAGGATAGGAACTAATTTTTACCTGCAGGTCCAGATACTTGTTTGAGCAACCTTGCATCCTGTGATCGATACTCCCAAGGTAAAGCCTGCACTTTTATTTTTATGTACAGAAATGAAATCAGTAGAGGGGTTAGTCAGACATGATTGCTAAGTTGTTGGCTAGATGATCAAGGTTGCTTAACTAGGATATTGCATAATGTGCTTCTGTGATTGACAGACTCTTAGATGTGGTTTGCAACAAAGTAGAAGTTATGATTCTAAGTTTGAATTTGATTTAGTCCCTGCTTTTCAAAACCTCTTTCATAAAGACTGTCTGTGTGTTTGCTTGAGGAAAAGCAAAAGGTTAAGTCTGGGGGAGTTGATATACCATGGATTTTACCCGTTTTTACCCATGGTATATGAGTGTTTTTACTACTATTATCTATGTTTTGGAGTCTATTAGGTTTTTTTTCAGGTTCAGAAACATTTTGGAGAAAAGTGATGTTTTAGGTGCCTTTTTGGAGCTTAAAGAAGAGTTCACCCAAGATCAAGACCAGAGGTCGATGTCAGAGTTACACATCGATCGATGCACACTCTGTGCAATCGATCGACACACATTAGCCGAAGGACGATACATCGAGACCATAATCGATCGATGTACACCTTGTACTATCGATCGATACTGAGGCGGCAGAAAGACAAGTTGGACCTGGCCGAACTTGAAGCCCAAGATATCACATTTTACAAGAATGCCCCTGATGAGTTTTTTAACCTAATGAACTCATACATTTATATGCCTAAGTGTTTTGGCATTACATACAAGTCCTTTTTCACAAACAAGTTTATACAAGCTCTTACAATTCAATACAAGTTTTATTCAAGTTTCTTCTACTTCTACTATTTCTTTCAACAAAGGTTATAGAATTCTAGACCCAGAGGAGAGATCCAAAGATATTTGTGATTGGAACCTAAGTGTTCACCCTCTAATAGGTCTATAAATTTCTATTATTACCTTGTTGCTATGAACTACTTAGCCATGTCTGAGTAGATTCACTTGTTATATTTAGGGTTTAAATAGGATATGAGGGATTAGCCCCAGCCTATAATTGCTATACTTGTGATATTTATTGTTAGGATTGTTCATTAATGCTTTTTCTAGCTTAGCTACCTAGAACATGAACTTGGATTGCATTGTTCATTACATGCAATACCTGATAACATCCTAAACATGCTATGACCCTCTTGAGATATGCGAAAGCTGATCTAATATCATGGTGAGCATTGTATCAACTCGCGCATAAAGCTTTCTTAGAGCCGTATCGATCGATATTCTATAGAGTAATCGATCGACGTAGCTAGAGGTGTATCGGTCGATATTCCTATCGAACTATCGAGCGATACCAGCGGCATAAGTAGCCGACCGCAACACCATTTAGCATCTAAGTAATAGATGGTCTAAATAATGCGAGAGCTGATGGATTCATTTAATAGGTGTTGAGCTCTAACATATCATGCAAACAACTTGTTAGCCTTTATATTATCTATAATCCTGAATTCTTGAATACTTACCATGAATCTAACTACTTTTCTTTACTGTTTTCAAAACCAAATTCTTTCAACTGAGTAATCTCATCCTTACTCAGCAAACCTGCACTTTACTTTAAACTATTTTCAACCTAGCATAGTCATTAAGATTGCATCTTATTTGTACACTAGCTCTCTGTGGATTCGATCCCTATGTACTACAACTGAAACTCTTATTTGAGAGAGTAAAGTCACTCCTTAGGGTAATTTGAGTGATATCAGTTCACTCTTTAATTGCATTTCTAGTATTGCTTTAGTTTTAATCATCCTCTCATCTTGATTGCACTTAGATTAAGCATGAACTTGCATTTCCTTTGCATTAGAATCACTTAGAATTGGATTGACATCTTATATACTATAACATTTGATTGGACCCACGAAAAGTCCTTCATCAAATTTGGCGCCGTTGCCAAGTTCTAAGTTGGTTTTGACATTGGGATTTAGTCACTTGCTTGAGACTAAGTCATTTTTATTTTCTTTTGTTACTAATTCTCCTTCTTCTTCTCCCTTTGCATCTCAGGTGTATGATCACAAGAAGCAGAGTGCATCAAACTTGGTCCCCACTATTGAAGAGATTGCTGCACTTGAGACGGAGATAGCAAGAAAGAGAAGGGAGGAAGAGCAACATGCTCATCTACAAAGGTTGGGGTTTGATATGGAGAATCAGCCTCAAGATGGTGATGCCTTAGGGGGCAATGGTCCAAGAGCTGACAACCTTAGACCACAGAGCCAACCACAACATCCACAGCGCCAAGCTAGAGCCATTGGAGCCTATGATCAACCTCACATTCATGGTCATAGGTTGGGAATCAGAGCACCATCTGTGGAGAACAACAACTTTGAGATCATGTCAGGGCTTCTCAACACCATAGAGAACAAAAAGTATCATGGTCTTGCTGCTGAAGACCCTTTTGATCACTTGTACAAGTTTAATAAGTATTGTGGCTTGTCCAAGACCAATGGTGTTTCTGAAGATGCTTTCAAGCTGAAGTTGTTCCCTTTCTCTTTGGGAGACAAAGCACATCAGTGGGAGATGTCTCTTCCAAGTGACTCTATCACAACTTGGAATGATTGCAAGAGGGCATTCCTAGAGAAGTTCTTCTCTTCCTCAAGGACAGCTAAGATCAGAAATGAAATCTCTGGTTTTCAACAGAAGAATCTTGAGGGCTTCAGTGAAGCATGGGAGAGGTTCAAAAGCTATTGGTCTCAATGCCCACATCATGGCTTTACAAAGGAGAGCTTGCTTAGCACTTTCTATAGAGGAGCTCTACCACAATGCAGAAACAGGCTTGATACTGCTAGCAATGGTTTCTTCTTGGGAAGAACTGAAGAGGATGCTGAAGAGCTGGTGGAGAACATGGCCAGGAGTGACTCCGTCTACAGTGAGGAGCATGATAGGGTCAACAGAAGTGATGACCAGCAGACAAGGAAAGAGATCAAATCCTTTCAAGAAAAGATGGATTTGCTTCTCTCCAACCAAGCTAAACAAGAGCAGCTGAACTTTGTGGGTGCTCCTTGTCAAGAGGTTCCTCCTACAGTCAATGAGGTTGATGGTTTAGAAGGCCAAGAGGAGTTGTGCTTTATCAATGCTAATGGCACATGGTACAGGAAGGAGCCAAATTTTCAGTACCAAAACAACTATCAGCAAAGACCTTACTACAACAATCAACAAGGAGGTTACCAAGACAATCAGTCATCTCAGCCTCAAGGAAGTTCTTCTCAAGCTCCAAGTTCAACTATGGAGTCCATGTTCAAGCAAATCTTAGAAGCTCAAGAGAGGAATGCCAAGAACATTGGAGATGAGTTCAAGAATGTCCATGCCAAGATTGATGGGACTTATTCTGACCTCAACAACAAGTACATGCAACTTGCCTCTCACCTCAAAGCTTTTGAGAGCCTGGTTGCCTCCATGTCTTCTTCTTCAAAGAACCCAATGGGATCTCTACCAGGAAAACCAGAGAAGAATCCTAAGGAGTCTTGCAATGTTATCCTCTCTACTTTTTCAGGGATTGAGCTGAATGATCATGAGAATGAGGTTGATGAGATTGAGAGGCTAGTGCTTGGAAATCCGATTGAGCATGTTCAGCCATTGGTTGTAGCCACAGCTGAGGCTAGAGTTGTGAAGGAAGCTGCCAAGAAGGTTCAAGGAAGGATTCTGAAAATTGATGAGCCTAAGGTTGAGACACCAGTTGAGAAGAGTGCTGACCTCAATCTGAAAGAAGTGAAGGAAGAAGACACTAAGGTTGAGCTATCACCCTATGATAAGCTCCCTTTTCCTCAAAGAGTTCTCACCAAATCTCAAAAGAAGGTGATCTCAAAATTCAGGAAAGATCTTAGTGATGTTGGAGTCAAGCTTCCAGAGATCTCGGGTATGCGTGAAGCTCATGTCCAAATGATGCTCATCAAGGACATTCTCAACCACCAAGCTGAAGTGGCTGAGCTTTTAGACATTTCACTTCTGAAGATTGATCCACCAATACCTCCCAAATCCCTCCCTAAGCTTGAGTCTGAAGGGAAGTTCACATTGTCTTGCTCCCTTGGTAAGATAACCATGGATGATGCTCTTATTGATAGTGGTGCAAGTGTGAATGTGATTTCCATGGATATGGTGAAGAGTCTTGGGATTGAAAGCATGGAACCAGACACTTCTTCTCTCACCTTTGGGGATTCTTCTTCTACAACCCCAATTGGTATCATCAAGGATTTCCCCTTGAAGATTGGTTCATGCACCATACCCATTGACCTCACTGTTCTGAACATGGCGACAGCAAAGAGAGTTCCTTTGATCCTTGGCACTCCTTTCCTTACAACAGTTGGAGCTTGCATTGACTTTCCCAACAAGAAGGTCACCCTCATGCATGTAAACAAAGCTGTCTCCTACCCTCTCCAATCTCCATTAGATGTTAGCTATTGTGGGACAATCACTTGTGGTGAAAAAGCAGATGAGAAGCCACAAGAGGAGGTGGTTGTTTGTAAGAAAGAAGGTCTTGATGGAGAGTCTTCTAAGGAGTTGTGTGTTGAGCACTTGGAAAGTGCTAAAAGAGAGGGGATGGGTGGAGCCTCAAAGGCCACTAATGGCAAGAAGAAGATAGTGAAAGAGCCTCATCCTCCACCTCTTCATTTGCTCTCACAAACTCTCACTCTCCATCCAAAGAAGCTCAAGGATGGTGTCATTGAGTACAAGATCAAGCACAAGGGCAGATCCACACCATTCTCAAGTGCTAGAGCCATCATCACCCCTCAGCTCCAAGATGACCCAATCAAGCTTCAAGAGCTTCTCTCTCAGGTCCTCACCATCACTCTTGAAGGTGGGAAGGATCCTCCTTCTCACTAGTCCAAGAGAAAAGGTAGTCAAGCTAGTGACTCAAAACAAGCTCACTTGGGAGGAAGTCTCATGGTTATCCTAGTATATAGCTTTGCAATTTCAAATTTCCTTTTAAGTCTTTAATAAAAGTGGTCAAGATTTTCAGGTTGAGCCAAGCACTAGAGGAGCGAAGAACGGTGGTAAGCCACCTAAGCCTTATGATTGCCATGTAGCAGCCTCCTCTAGTGGCTATGAACCAAGCCAACTCCTAGTCCTAACACAAGCCCCACGCCCAAATCTCCATATGTGGTATCACTCCAACCCTTCTTGTATATACATTTGCTTTTGTCTTGTTGGAATATCTCTTTCTCTCTTACTCACACAGAGACTGTGTGATTTAAGTGTGGGGGAGGTACCGGATATTTGATCATGTTTGCTTTGTGATTTTGAGTCTCATGCATTGCATTGTACATTCATATTTTCATAGAAAATCAAAAAAAAATTTAAATTTTTGAATCATGTAGATTGCATCACCTGCATCCTTAAGATTGAGTCTAGAGCATATAGGTTGCATTTCATTTGCATGTGGAGCATTGCCTTGTAAAGAACACTTGTTTGCACTGAATTTGGCACCCTAGTTAAACATATCAGGTAGCTTAAGCATATCTTGAAAAGCTTGCATGCTTTGAGCCTTGAAAACTCTTCTTGAAACTTGCTTGCTTGTTTGGTATTAGCATTGTTCTTAAGGCCAGCTCCATCCTGAACTTAGACTTGAATGAACTTAATCTCTCTTGCATATGGGCATTTGCATACTTGATCATGGATCTCATACACATTTGGGTTATCTTTTCCCATTGTACCACTCTTTGTTAACCCAAATGGCACTTCCTTACCCTTAGACCCTATCCATTCCTTGAAGCCTACATTGATTTGCATGAGTGAGGCCTCTTTTGATAGCTTGTCATGTGCAAAATTTTGAGAATATTGGGAGCGACATGGATCTGTTCTCATCCCTTGCTAGCATAGGGTCATCATTTGAGCTAGCTTCTAGGATGGTTAGTGAAGTGTTTGTTGCTTAATGGTTTACATCTTGGGTTTGGATTGTAATAATGTTGAGATTGATGAACAAAAGAGTATCATAAGAAAGAAAAGCCCTAGGGACCTAGAAATGAAAGTTAAGAAGCTCTTGATTGATGTTTTTGACCTCCCCCCTCATGTATATATAAAAAAAAAAAAAAGGAAAGAAAAAGAAAAGAAAAAGAAAAGAAAAAGAAAAGAAAAAGAAAAGAAAAAGAAAAAAAAAAGAAAAAAAAAAGATTCAATAAGATAGTGGGGGAGGAAAAACTAAAAGAGTTAGACTTTAGAAAAGTGAATAGAGGTCCTTAGAGGTTGAATCATGAAGAAGAAAATGTTCATTGGGTGAGTGATGTGAGAATGTTTTTCATTTTGGGTTATGGGATGAATAAAAGGGGTGTAGAACTTGTAATCACTTAGGAATTAGGTAGAATGATGAGGATGGATCCATGTATGCATGAATTGCTTCTAGTCTTAGATAAATTTTGCATAATGATCGAGCTCCTTGATTTTTTTTGAGTGATTGCCACCTTGAAATGATGCATTGAACCTTCCTTTTCATCCATGTTAGACCACTTGATCACCTAGCCAAATGATTGAGATCATGTGCCCATTTGTGAGACTTCACCTTGTGTGTGTGTGTGTGAATCAATGTGAGGGCTGGTTAAGAGAACATGTTGGTTGATAGGCATTGCATCTTGTGTAGAGGCATAAGAGTAATTGGTAGGCCTTGTGGAGCTAGAGCATAATAAGAAGTTTTGCTCATGCTATTTTCTATGTCTCTTTAGGATGTCAAGTTGAGTGCTTTGAGTGTTTCTTTTGGCTTTGCTCCCATCTTTGTATCTCTCCTCCTTGTGTTTTGAAAAGTTTACTTGAGGACAAGTAAGGTCTAGTGTGGGGGAGTTGATGTCTTGCATATTTACATGTTTTTAGCATTCATATCTTATGCATTTTGATCATATAAGTTAGGCATTAGGCATATTTAGGTTCATTTTGCATTCATGAGTCTTTATCAGGTCCTGAAGTGTACATTGGAGATATTGAAGGTGTTTGGGGGTACTTTGTTACAAAAAGGAAGGGTGAAAGATGAGCATGGACGATGGCCATATAGAAGTCTTTTTATGCTAATATTTGGTGGAGACATAGCATTGTGAGTTAGCTTTCCAATGGGAGTGGTTACAAGCCATTTGAAGCCATATTGGAGGAGTTATGATCATTTGAGTGGAGGCATGTCAAGGCACCCGGGTCAGCACACTCGACCTGACCAACCCGCACGGGACGAGGGAGAGATGCTGGACGATGAAGCACCCGGACGGACGTACGCAGCCTCGACAACCCGCACGGCCTGACCACGGGAACAGACAGCACGTACGCGGCCTGGACACCAGGGTGAAGTTACCTGCGTACGAACATCAACCCACCGATCACACCCGACTGGACGCCACCCGCGTGCGAGCATACCCGGACGTCCACACCCGACTGGACACCACCCGCGTGCGAGCACACCCGGTAGCGACGAACGCATAGGACAGGACGCGACCGGACGCACCCAAGGAAGACAACCCGCACGGCCCGACGATGGAGAACGCCCAGGATCAGGACACGGTCGATCACACCCGACCTCCCTCGCCCGCGTACCACTCCACTCGACCTCAGCACACTCGACCAAGACGACCCGCGTAGCCTCACACCCGGCCATGAACACTCGACCAGCACGACTGTTGGGGTCAAAATCGGTCAACGACGAAATCGTCACCCGAAAGTCCTCGAAAGAAAACCAAGTGACGATCAAAACCAAGAAACGGGTCGTCACTCGATGAACTCACAAGAAGGCATGAACGGACCGCGAACCCCGGGGATCAACGAAGGCAAGCAACAGCAGGCACCGGCGGACGCAGGACACGGCACGGGCGGCAGGCTTGCCCTGTCCCGTCTGAAGCCGGCGGCAGGCCTGTCGTCTCCCGTCTGGCGCCGGCGGCAAGGGTCCTGGTTCCCATCTATGCAATCGTCTCGTGATCTCGGGCAACGGTAGCATCTTGGTCCCTTAAAACCCATGTCCGGATTGTCTGCAAACTACAATGATTCTTCCGCAAAGCCTTCTCAATTGTTTAAAAGTTCATATTTTAAACGTCTAAAGTTCGAAGCCTCATTACTCAAACCTTTGAAAACGGTTCGAAATCTACGGCTAAAGATCCTTCCAAACTCAAAGATTTCCCGCACGAACGACTAACCGGAGAAAGATCGAACAACGGAAAACCCACGGGCGGCAAGACGGCCTGGCGCCGGCGGCACGCTTCACGCGAGCCGGCCTGGCGCCGGCGGCACCCCGGCCTGGCGCCGGCGGCACGCGTCACGCGAGCCGGCCTGGCGCCGGCGGTACCCCGGCCTGGCGCCGGCGGTACCCCGGCCTGGCGCCGGCGGCACGCGTCACGCGGGCCGGCCTGGCGCCGGCGGCACCCCGGCCTGGCACCGGCGGCACACGTTCTGCAAGCCGGCCTGGCGCCGGCGGCACACGTTCTGCAAGCCGGCCTGGCGCCGGCGGCAAGCCCCCTGACGCCGGTCGACAGCCCTTGTCCTGGTATCGGTCCCATCGTGCTCGGTCTGATCCCATCTTGGCTTGTTTGGATCAATCTTCGTGAGCTTGGTACGATCACGGTTATTCTAAACACCAAACATCTCGACTATACGAGGAATTGGGGTTCCTACGGAAATGCGGAAACCTTCAAAGACTATTCTTTCGAAAAACCGTAAAAACGTCTAAATGGCCCGACGTGGCCAAAACGGCCCACTTACGATTTTCCGAAAAGGAAGGATAACTATGACAGTTTATCCTTATCCTCACATAAAAGATAAATGTCAAGTTTCCAGAAGATAAATGTCAAGTTTTCCGAAGATAAATGTCAAGTTTCCCGATAAACACGAAGATGGACGAAAATGGAAAAAGCCCGATTCAGCCCGAAAGAAGATAGACCGTCTTAAGAGGAGTATATAAGGAGAGCTTTGGGCGAGGAGCAAATCATCACAAAATTTCCAGAGCACTTAGCACTTAGAGCAATTTAGCATTCTTTTCTGTTTTCACTAGCGAGCTGCGACTCAACTAGGATAGACTTAGGCAGCCGGACTAGCGGACTTTTCGACAGCTCTTGTAGCCAATTTCTTTACTCGTTGTACACGCTCAAACGAGAATTCAGAAATAAGATCTCTTTCGCTCAACTCTTACGATTTTTATTTTTACAACTTTTATCTCCATTGATTGTACCGTGTTTGGCCCAGCAGATATCCGGGACCTTCAAGGAAGATCGGGTTAACTCGGTTTTCCTCCACAAATCGTTTATCGGAAATTGACGGTGTGAATTTCGGTTCCCACAACGGCCCGCATGGCTTGGACGGCCTGGTCGAGATTCCACACCCGGGTGATCATACCCAGCCTGGTCGATGCCCATCCGACCAGGGTATCCGTGCTTCTTCCTTTTGGAGCCTTTTGATTGGCTTAGACCATTACTCTTTTAAGGGCTTTTTAGTCATTTTGCTCTTATGTTTCTAAGGGCTTTCAAGCCTTGTATGAATACTCTTGTAATCTCTTTTGGAGATCCAACTTCTTTTTTCTCAAAAACATAATAGATCTTGAAGAAAGCTTGGATCTTTGATCCTTTTCATCTCATTTCTTTTGTGTTTATTTGATTATCTTCTTCTTTAATCATGTTTAGCCTTGAATCATCATTGTTTATGAGGTTTTCCATGGCTATTAGTGAGTAGATCTATCTAGGATTCATGGGCTTGGGAGACTAAGGGTGATTAGGTGTAGATCTAAGGTGTTCTAGTGTAGATCCTTCTTGATCCTTGCTTGTTGAGGGTTCTTAATGCCATTTTGGTCTACACCATATCAAAATAGGTCTATAGGCATTTCCTGCCCACAAGGTGTATGATGAAATGCCTGAACCAACTCTTCATTGCTTTTAGCTTGCTTTGCCTAAGGGATTAGTTGTTAAAGGAGCTAGGATTGCTAGTAGACTTACTCTTAATGATTGCTTGCATATTATTCAACCAATGACCATTTTATGCTTGAGATATGTTAGTGAATGAGCATTCTTCTTGACCATAGAGCTTGCTTAAGATAGTGTCAAGGCATAAGGTGTTAGATTGATTGTGATGCTGCCATCTTAGATTGAAGCTTAGTCACCCAAAGTCAATTCCCTTGTCCCAAGAATCCCTTTGCCTCATTGAGAAAGAAAATTCACTCTTTTATTGCATTTCTAGTATTGCTTTAGTTTTAATCATCCTCTCATTTTGATTGCACTTATATTAAGCATGAATTTGCATTCCCTTTGCATTAGAATCACTTAGAATTGGATTGACATCTTATATACTATAACATTTGATTGGACCCACGAAAAGTCCTTCATCAGCATTCCGCTTCTGCAGGAAGCCACTGTCAGATTTAGAGGTGCTGGTATGGATTTCGGGAATCCAAGTGCCAGGGTTTTCTGCTTTCCATGTCTGGAGAAGCAGGAGTTTATGTATTGCTTCCTGTGCGTAACAGTACTTTTGCAATATGCAAATTCCCTGAATTAACCCAGAGGTGTCACAGTACTCTTGCTTTTGGGGCCCCGATATTTCTATGGCTTAAGGCTTATACCGGGGTTATAGGTAGTTTTGAGAGCATTCTTTGGTTGATCAGACCCATTCCTGCCTTAAGTCTCATACATGTTGTCATTTTTGTTTGGACGTGCCACGCATCGGTGAGGTTCAGCTGGGATCGGAGGTTTCAAGGGACCTGATCCAGCCATGTATCCCCCTTTAAGGATGATGGTTTTTTCTATCTATAGTCGGAACTATTTTATTATATAAGCTTTGTCCGTGGACGTTCAGCGTACATAGGAGTAGAAAACCATCATGCTTAAATATAAGTAGTAATAAACAATAGTCCGGAGACCGTATTAAAGTTGATATGCTTTGAGCTACAGTGGGTTCCAGCAGTTTGATAGTGTTTTACCTTTGCTGCCTCGGAGTTCATGGATTTTTGGAGATCTCTCGTAGTTGGACCATGTTCTGAATCGTTCGTCTCTCCTTCCATTGTTGATCAGACGGAGACTAGATGTTTCCGGATCGTTGTTCTTTTTAGGGAGCTGGGCCCCGATTTTGCTGCTTTTGCATGTGCTATTGCTGCTGCGGCAATCTTGTCGTTCGTAGGCTGAGATGCGGGGAGTTCCTTGCGTCATCTTTGGTCGATGACACCTGGATGTGGCTAGGACTGGCTTTATGCCCCAGCCTCGGGGATGTCTCCGAAGTTAGCTTTTGGTAGCTGGAGTATCTAGGGGGTGATCTCCCGTTGAGCTCTGTAATGGGTGATTATGCTTGCCCTAGGCATCTTTCTGTAGTGGGAAGTGCTTGGTTTGCCGAACATCTTGTTCTTTGCTCTTCTTGAGGAGAAAGGGTTTCTAGCTAGGAGATTGGACTCCTGCCCCAGCTTAGTGGGGGATCTCCTTGCGTAGTTCATGCCCCAGCTTCTTTTGCGATGTACAGTTCGCTTGCTGACGTCTCCGGGCCTTATTGGATGTGCCTTGTGTTCTCAGGAACTGAGTTTTTCCTGCCGGAGGGAGGTCTGGGACTTCTCTTGCGGAGTCCTCTGAGATCTCTTGCGGCTTGTTGACGTATGGTGCCTATGAGATCTTCTAGTGGAGAAGATCTCAGATCTGTTCTCTCTTCAAAGTTGTGATCGGGGTCCGAGCGTGGCCTGACAGTGGAGGTTGCGTCGCTTGGTGACCCTCCGGGTATCCTTGATCGACGAGGTCTGGGAGAGAAATTCCTCGCCCACCTGCTGGTCTTAAGACGCAGAGTCCAATCGCTTTTGGCCGACGAGGCGCCACTTACCCTTCTGCTTTCTGATCCTCCGGTGTTTTTGACCAGGGTACCGTTCTGTAATTGCTATAAAGCCTTGGTCTTCTCTTTTAGGGTAGTTTGGTAGCAGGAGCGAGAGTTCTCTTGGTTTCCTCTGATCACTCTTATGCCCCAGGGTGTGGGGAACTTGACCACTTGGTGTAGCGTCGAGGGGATGGCCCCCATCTCATGGATCCAGGGTCATCCCAAGATTATGTTGTACGATGATTGGCAGTCAACGACGAGGACTCTGGTTGCCATGTTGACTCCCTCTACGTAGACTGGCAATGTCACTTCTCCTGAAGTCTGCTTGGCCTCTCCGCTGAATCCGATGAGGGGAGTCACTGTTCGTGTGAGGGCACTTTCTTCCAGCTCTAGGACCTGATATGCAGCTTGAAAGATGATATTTCTAGCACTTCTATTGTTAACCAGGATCCTTTTCACAATGAAATTTTCCACGGTGAGTGATATAACCAAGGCGTCATGGTGAGGAGCGAGTACTCTCTCTCTCGCTCCTTGACTGTGAAGCTTATCTCGTCGGTACCTAGGAGTAGACGCTTGGGTTGTGTCGATTCTAGGCCTTGTTTAGCATTCCTGGTACTTCTCTTCGAAGCTACGTGGCACACGCCGTTCACCTCGGAGCCACCAGATATGACGTGAATCACCCTGTCCTGACGAGGTAGTGAAACGGGAGTAGCCTTAGTGGATTTCTCGGATGTTTCCTTGCTCAGATGTCCCTTAGCCTTTTCGGAGAGGAATTCACGGAGGCACCCCTTCTGGAGCAGTTCGTTGACTTCAATTCATAGGGAGATGCAGTCTTCCGTCCTGTGTCCATGGTCGCGATGGAACTCACACCAAAGATCCGGGTTCTGGAAAGAATTGGGTGCTTTCCTCTTCTGAGGCCACTTGACCTGTTGGCCCATCTACCTCAGGACGTTGACTAACTTCGGCTTGGATATGGAGAGATGAGAAATATCTGGCCATGTGGAGATGGACATCCCTTCTAGCTTGTCGGCTGGCCTGCTCGGGTACCTGCTCCGGTTCCGGCCTCCGGAGTCCCTAGTTGACTTTTGGTGGGTTCTCTCGTCTCGATCATTCCTATCTGGTCTGGAAGTCTTCTGATCTTTTTTTTGCTCTGTGCGGCTGGCGACGTCTTCCTCCCACTTCACCTGAGCCCAGGCTCGGGATAACATGTCTTCCATAGTTCTGCAGGTTTACTTGGTGAGTTCCTTGTAGAGCTCTCCGTCTGGGAGCAATCCCCTTTTGAAGGACGAGACCGCCATAGGGATACTGCATTTGGGGATCACCACTTTATCCTAGTTGAAGCGAGCTATGTAGGCACGTAAAGGTTCCGACCTATACTGGAGGATTCCTTAGAGGTTGTCTGATGTCTTCTCTAGGTCCCGACTGCTAGCTAATTGCTCCACGAATTTGTCGCTAAGGACTGCGAAAGAGGATATTCACCTAGAGGGCAGATTGATGTACCACTGGAGTGCGGGTCCGATCAGGGTGGAACCGAACATACTGCTAGCATTCTTTGTTTGTATTGGGCGATGTGATAGTCCGGATCTTCGGTTCCATCATACATCTTGATGTTTGGGAAAGAGAACTTCCTCGGCATCTCTATCAGGGCAATCTCGTCCGCGAACGGAGATTCTGCGTAGGAGTTGGGATTGCTCTTCCGGATTGGGGGAACCACTCCTGGGAGTCTCTCCACTAGGGATTGTATAGCATCGAACTTCTCGGCGAACATCTGTTCCAGGTAGGCGTTGGAGGAGGATTTTGCTGCTGCTGCTCCGTCGGGTGCTTCCTTATCAGGTTCCAGCTCTGAATCGCTGTCTTCTACGTCGTGGATCTGGGTGTTCCTGACCTCGCCCCGGTTTGCATTGTTTTTGTTGGGCGCCGTTTGCGGATGGTTGCATCTCCTCCCGAGTTAGGCGTCTCCAGAGTGGGCATAGACCGGACTCGAGTTCGGAAGCGGCCCTTCTTGTTGCTGACCGTGTTGAGGAGCTGATTCTCATCTTCGAGTTGGCTGAGCTTCTCTGCGCTTTGCTACAGCTGTTTGGAGTGCTCGTCTAGCTGACTCCTCAGACCCTGAACCTCCGAGAGGATCTCGGGGTTTTCCGTGGCGTCTTCCCGAGCTCGGTGTAGCTCGGTTACTTGATTCTGTAGACTGTCAAGCTGTCTTTGAAGCTCGGCTTCTCTCTGGGTAGCTTCGGGTAGATCATTTTGCTCGTCCACCGCCACCATCACGTAGTTTGGATTACCCCCCTCCCTCTAGCGCCAAACTGTTAGGGGAATTTTGTGTAAGTCTTTTTAACGTACTACAGAACGATGGATGAGTTGTTGTTTGGAGAGTATTCATAGAGATTTATCGAGAATAACAAGAGCTTATAAGTGAAGAGACGTTTTGTTAGAGAGTAAAGTAGGGACTACAAAAGATTGGTGTATAAACCCTAGTCTAGCCGTCTAGCTCTATTCTCTCAGTCTCCGGATATCCATCCCCTGTTTTAGGGTTTTGATTCGCCTTATATAGTCGTCCTTAGGTTGGTTATAGTCGGTCTGAATAAGAGGAATTCTTCCATATTCTGAAATATGGAAGGTTCTCTTTGTCGGAAGTTTTCCTTTTTCCCGGGGGCAAAAGTTAGTTCCTGAGATCCTGAATTCCTGTGTTCCTTTCAGTGAGGACCCGGGGTACTCTGTAGCGGGGACCCGGAGGTCTGAGTCCCGCCTGGAGGAAAGTGATACCCGAGTATTTTTCCCCAACACCACAGATGGTTTAGATCATCAATGAGGGATTCTAAGTACACATCTATGCTATTACCAGGCTGGTGTGGGCCAGGAATCAAAAACGAAAGCATGATGTTCTCCTTCTTCATGCATAAGTCAGGCGGCAAGTTATAGTTCTGTAGCAGAATAGGCCAGCAACTGTACATCGAATTCTTCATATTGATTGGATGAAATCCGTCAGTTGAAAGACCAAGAATTGGGTTCATTTCTTCAGCTGCAAAGGTCGGGTATTTAGCATTCATCTGATCCATGTAACTGAAACAACATGGTGCCGAAGTTTTCAATCCGTGCTTTTGTTGCTGAAGTGCCATCTCAAATCCTCTGCCATTTCCTCAGACCGAAACATTCTTTTCAATCTTGGTATGATAGGAAAATAACGTAATACTTTCTGTGGGACGCCTTTCTTTTTCTCACCTGTGTGCATATTAGTCTTCCATCTTGAAGCCTTGCATTTTGGACGCTTCTCAAGCTTCTTGTACCTCTTTCTGAATAGGCAGCAGACATTGACACAAGCGTGAATCTTCTCATAACCCATATCAAAGGATTTCAGAAATTTCTTCACCTCATACAGTGAAGTGTGGAGCACATTATCCTCTGGGAACATCTCCGGTAAGGTCTCAAGCTGATCGTTGAATCTCTTGTCATACCACCCATACTGTGTCTTCAATTGAAATAAAGAAACAATGGAAGATAACTTGCTGTGTGATGCACAACTCGGATACAATGGGGTTTCGGCTTCAGCTATCTTTGCCAATAAGTCATCTTCTTTCTTGTCGTCTCCCTCTACCATCTTCTTTCTTGTCATCTCCCTCTATCGTACTATGCTATCAATGTGAACTTTTTTGTAGTGATAATCACAGAAGTTTAACACTACTGTTCACTAAAGACAATAGGATGAAATTACCTCCAACACCAAGAATTAATTAGGTTATTTCCGGGTACCAGAATGACTCGTCCTAGAATCGATCATATTACCTTCGGGTATCAGGACGATACACTCCATGTGATTAACTCTAAATAGCAGACTGACATGTCTTAGAAAATCCTTGTCATCAGTTACTATTCTATGGAAAAGAAGGAATTCTTTTTTTCTAAAAAAGTTTTTTGCACCTAGAAAAAGACATCGAGTAAGACTTAACAACAACACATGCTCAAGGCTTTTCCACCAAAGGTCAAAGTACAACCTTAAGATAAGCGAAGAATATAGATCATCGAAACTTAAAAGGGGAGGAAACATGCAAACCGCCATAAGGAGAACCAACATGAATGTTGGGGTCAAAATCGGTCGTGACGAAATCAATGCCTGAAAGTCTCCGGAAAGTATTTTTCGGAACAAATAGTCTTGTATAATTGGAAAAGAAGTTATACAAATAGTTCTCTAATTAAAATGTCCAATCTATTCGACAAACAACTCTCGGGAAACAAACGACGAAACGGGAAAAGAAGACTGCCAAGGTTACCCAAACGTCGGAACCACCGAAAGAAGGTCAGAACTTGGTCTTACCATGTTAGCTCGCCATAGGGCAAGCTCAGCCTTCCCAGGTCGCCCTAGGGCGAGCCCACTTTGTTCTCCCTTGAGTCTCGATAAAAATGTCCTTTGTTTCGCCAAAATCAGAGTTTTCGTTGAGATTTTCCGAAGGAAACAAGGCACTGTCCCGGTCAGCTCGCCCTAGGGCGAGCTCGGTCATGTCCCGGCCAGCTCGCCCTAGGGCGAGCTCGGTCCTGTCCCGGCCAGCTAGCCCTAGGGCGAGATCGGTCTGTCCCGGCCATCTCGCCCTAGGGTGAGCTCGGTCCTGTCCCGGCCAGCTCGCCCTAGGGGGAGCTCAGTCTGTCCCGGCCAGCTCGCCCTAGCGAGTCCGTCGAACCAATGCCATCCACTCTCGCCTAAGTCCTCGTAGCTCAATCCTAAAGAACCATGAACCCAATGTCTCTTGTTCGCATCTGATGCGTGCTCAAAATTATCCTAGAGCAACCTTACTCTCATCAAAAGAGGTCGAGTTGTAGTACTTAGGGATCGAATGCACAGGGAGCTAGGGAACACACTAGATCTTATTGTAACTAAGCTAGATTGATGATTTCAAAGCAGTAAATTGCAAGTAAACTTAAAACTGGTGAGCAAGACAATTACTCAAGTGATTGATTAGGGGTGTTTAACATATTTGATGAAGGCGTTAGACTTAGGATTACTATTCAGGTTATCAGGATTATAATAGTATGAATACCTTTGTGAGATGCTTGCATGATATTATCGAACCCAACGGTAACAATAACCGTACCACTGTCGTTTTCTGGGTTATCTATTACTAGAACCAATGATTCACTACTAACGCAGGTCATAATCAGGAAGACATCGATCGACCTGCTGTCGCACGTATCGATCGACATAGCCTCGCGTAAATAGATCGATGTCTCTATGGGAGAATCGATCGATGCGCCTCTAGTAAGCTTTAAGCGTGGGTTGAAAACAGTTCACCAGAGATTTGCTAGACCATGTTGTCGCTTGCGCCTAGCAACTTCTGACTCAAAGAAGATAGATCCAAGGATAATATCCACTGTCATCATGTATAGGTTAGCAACTCCTATACAAGCATTAAGAACAATCTTCTAGGATGAATATCACATGCTCAAGTATTCTTATTTGGGGCTAATCCCTCAAAACCTATTTGAATCCTAAATCTAACAAAGGTGTTTACTCAGACATATCCAAGCAAAACATCATAACAATTAAATAAAACTGCATAGATATAATAAATAGAAAATAAAGGTGTTCAAGAAAGCTCTCATTGTAACTCCCTCTCTCACAAAACAATGGTATGAAAAACCTTTAGGTAGGAACTATGTCTAAAAAAAACTTATTTTCTGCCAAAACACTTAGGCAAGATATAAATACTAAGTAATTAGGTTAAAACTCGTCAGGGGTAACTTGGTAAATAGATGGAGTCTTGGGCTTCAAGTCGGCTGTGACCAAACAGGGCTTCTGTGTGTTTAATATCGATCGATACCACTGCATATGTATCGATCGACGCGTCTCTCTCCGTGTCGACCTCGAGTGATCAATATGGTCATCTCGGGTGAAATCTCTACAGTGCTCCAAAATGCTCCAAAAACACCATCTTTCCTCCAATTGCTCCTGAACCTATAAATATGCTATCTAGACTCCAAAATGGATTAAATATATCCTAAAACTATCATATACTGTTGGGGTCAAAATCGGTCAATGACGAAATCGTCACCCGAAAGTCCTCGAAAGAAAAGCCAAGCGACGATCAAATCCAAGAAACGGGTCGTCGCTCGATAAAACTCACGAAAGGCTCGTCCACTCCCATCTGGCGCCAACGGCGAGGGTCCTGGGGCCCATCAATGCGATCGTCTCGCGATCTCGGGCAATGACAGCATCCTGGTCCCTTGAAATCCATGTCTGGATTGTCCGAGATCTACAATGAGTCTTCCGTAAAACCTTCCCGATTGTTTTAAAGATTCATCTTTAAACATATCTAAAACTCGGAGCCACATTGCTCTCATCCTCGACGACGGAAAGTCTGAAGATCTAAGTCCATCTCAAAATCCCGATACTCGCAGAATCTCGTTGGAACAATTATCTCGAGATCTACGACTAGAGACCCTCCCAAAACTCGAAAGATTTCCCGCAAACGACTGACGAGGGAAAGAATCGAACGAACCAACAGACGGCAAGACGGCCTGGCACCAGCAGCACGCGGGACGCGGGCTGGGCGCCCGGCGGCACCCCGGCCTAGCGCCGGCGGCACGCGGGACGCGGCTGGCCTGGCCGCGACGGTGGCCCGCGGCACCGGCTGGCGCAGGGCGCGGCGGCACGCGGGCCCGGCCTGGAGCCGGCTGGGTCCGTCGCAGGGAGCGGAACCGGGGGCGGATTCTGGAGCAGAGGAGCGCACTGGAGAAGGAGGCTTCGGCACGGGGTGACGCGGGCCGGGACGAGGGTTGGCCTGTCACCCGGGGCACCTGCCTTGAAACGGCGACTGCGGCTCCGTGCGGCACTCGGGCCTCTGGGCCGGCCATCTGCACCCCTAAGCAGGGCAGGCCCGGCGCACCCGTGCCCCTTCCGGCGGCCCTGGCGCCGTCCGGCCCGCCTGGCGCCGGCGGCACGCGGGACGCGGGTTGGCCTGGCGCCGGCGGCACCAGTCGCACGGGTCGGCCTGGCGGCCGGCGGCACCCGTCACGCGGGCCGGCCTGGCGCCGGCGGCACCCGGCCTGGCGCCGGCGGCACCCGTCGCACGGGTCGGCCTGGCGTCGGTCCACGGCCCTCGTCCCGGTCTCGTTCCTATCGTGTCCGGTTCGATCCCATCCTGGCTTGTTCGGATCAGTCTACGGAAGTTTGGTATGATCACGGTTATTCCAGAACGCCACTTCCTCGACTAAACAAGGAATTAAGGTTCCTTCGGAAACACCGAGACCTTCAAAGACTGTTCTTTCGAAAAACCGTAAAAACGCCTAAACGGCCCAACGCGGCCAAAACGGCCCACGTACGATTTTCCGAAAAAAGAAGGATAACTATGACGGTTTATCTTTATCCTCACATAGGAGATAAATGTCAAGTTTCCATAAGAGATAAATATCAGTTTCCAGAAGATAAATGTCGAGATTTCCGAAGATAAATGTTCAAGTTTCCCGATAAATACAAAGATGGACGAAAATGGAAAAAGCCCAACTCAGCCCGCGAGAAGATAGACCGTCATAGGAGGAGTATATAAGGAGAGCTTTGAGCAAGAAGCAAACCAGATCACAAATTTTCGAGCACTTAGCACTTAGAGCGATTTAAGCATTCTTTTCTGTTTTCACTAGCGAGCTGCGACTCAACTAGGATAGACTTAGGCGACCGGACTAGCGACAGCTCTTGTAGTTTACTTCTCACCTGTTGTTCACGCTCAAAACGCGAATTCAGAAATAAGATCTTTCTTCCGCTCATCTTTTACGATTTCTATTTTCGCAACTTCTATTTTTATCGATTGTTTCGTGTGCGGCCCAGCAGATATCCGGGACCTTCAAGGAAGATCGGGTTAACTCGGTTTTCCTCCACAAGTCTTTATCGGAAATTGACGGTGTGAATTTCGGTTCCCACAGTTTGGCGCTAGAAGGAGGGTGGGGTTACGGATCTATCTATCTCGCAACTGCACACGCTCGATCATGTCAGCCGACGCCACCAAGGATCAGCCAGCGCTAGACGGCACACCCGTCGATGCCAACGCTGAGAAGACTCCAGCCGGAGACGCGTCCACAGTCACTGCTGATGCAAACACTGAGGCGCTCAAGCAGATGAAGGAACTGTTTACTTCCGCCCAGGCGCGGGCAGAACAACAGGACAAGCTGATAACCTCGCTCGCAAAACAGGTCGATACCTTAACTGCGAGGAGCAAGCTTGCCGCGCGGATCCACCAAGGCACGCCGCGGCAGGAGACTCGACTTCGGATCTCCCGAAGCACGAGAGAAAGATGCCCCGAAAGAGCCCACTCCCGAGGAAACGGCTCCGAGAGGACAGCAAACGACCTCGCAGGACCTTCCACTCCCGGCTGCGGGAAACAAGGAAAGCGACGTCGAGCGCATCGATCTAGATGTCAGCGACCGATCGGATCCTTCCGATGAAGACGCTGACATCCACCCCAGGAGAACCCGAAGCCAGTCCGCTCGGCAGACGGTATCCTTCGATAGGCCCATGACAGAAGAGGAAGAAGAACTCTACTGGATGGAGCAGGAAGAACTCGCGGAAGATCAAACTCGGATCTATCGCGACCAGCGTTGACAGGTTCGGAGGAACGCCGGCGGCAATAGCGAGATCCGTGATCTCCGTGAATCTCTCAAAAAGACCGTGGCTGAAGTGAAAGCGGTAAAATCGCAGATCCATCAGGCGACCAGTTCCGCCCCCGAGATCGATAGACTTCTCGAGGAAGCACGGAAAACACCGTTCACCACTCGGATCACGGAAACACGCATCTCAGACCCAGGGAAGATCAAAATCCCGATCTATGACGGTACGACGGATCCTAAGTCGCACCTGCAGTCCTTCCAGATCGCAATGGGTAGGTGCAAACTCCCGGAGCGCGAACGGGACGCAGGTCATTGTCTTCTCTTCGTTGAGCATCTCAAAGGTGCTGCACTCGAGTGGTTCTCCCGGCTCAAACGGAACTCCATCGGAAGCTTCCGCCAACTGGCCTCGGCGTTTCTCAAACAGTACTCCATGTTCATGGATAGAGAAACGTCCGACGTGGATCTATGGAGTCTAGCTCAGAAGGAAGACGAGTCACTCCGCGACTTCATGCGAAGGTTCAAACTGGTGATGGCCAGAGTAACGGGCATCAGCGACAATGTCGCAATCGACGCCCTGAGAAAAACTCTCTGGTACAAGTCGAAGTTCCGAAAGTGGATACTACTGGAAAAGCCGCGGACAATCCAGGATACTCTCCACAAGGCAACAGACTTCATCATCATGGAAGAAGAGATGAAGCTTCTATCGCAGAAGCACGGACCGCAGAAAACCGCGTCCAAGAAGAAACCCTCTCGTAACGACAAATACGTCCATCACGAAGGGGAAGACGTCCAAGGCGAGCATAACTACGCCATCAACTCGGAGCAGGGCAAAACCTCCGGAAACACCTGGACCAGGAACCAGTACAAGGATAACTCCTACTGCGAGTTCCACGAGACCAGAGGCCACTCCACTGCGAACTGCAAGGTTCTCGGCGCCCGGCTCGCCGCAAAACTCCTCACCGGCGAAGCTATCAAAAGTCAAGAGTATAAAGGACTTGCTCCTGGATTCCGACCGCCCAAAGACTAACAAAACTACCTCCGAAGACCGCGCGACCGAAAACCAATCAGGGGGAAAGCGCGGAAGAAGACAGGACGACCAAGGAAACAACAGCAGTCGCCAGAGGGTAAACATGATCATCGGAGGATCACAGTTCTACCAGGACTCTGTCTCGTCGATAAAAGCCTACGGGCGAAAAGCCGAGACCAGTTCCAACTGGTTCCCGGACAGCGATGTTCCTAACCACACGATCGCTTTCGAGGAACACGAGACCGTCGGAATCGACAAACCTCACTGCGACCCTTTGGTAATCGACCTGGTCATCCAGGATCTCGAAGTCGGCCGCATTCTCGTCGATACTGGAAGCACGGTCAACGTCATCTTCCGCGACACCCTATACAGGATGAAGATCCCACTTGGGGAAGTCATCCCTGAGCCAAAACCTTTGACGGGGTTTTCGGGCGTCACTACCATGACCCTCGGAAAAATAAAACTCCCAGTCATGGCAAAGGAAGTTACAAAGATCGTCGAGTTTGCAGTAGTCGACAACCCGGCCATCTACAACGCCATCATGGGAACCCCTTGGATCAACTCCATGAAGGCAGTACCGTCCACATATCACCTAGGTATCAAGTTCCCGACTCCGACCGGAACCGCAGCCATCTGGGGTAGTCAGAAACAGTCGAGACTCTGTTACCTAGCCGAGTTTAAACTGCGAAAAGATCGGAACGCCCCTGCGGCCAACCCGAAACGAGCAAAGGAATCACACAACATTCCCGAAGACTCGAGGAAGATGATCCAAAATCGTCCGAACAGGCAACGATTCAAGAAGACGACAAAGCCTCTGAATCCACCGCCGTAGGACCGGACAGCTCGACCCCCGCACACACCACTGATCCGACCAGCACGATCGGAACGGCGACGCACGGGGAGTAAAAACGTCCGCAGCAACCATCAGAACTACGAGATGGCTTGATCCTCGAAAGAGGTACGTAGGCAGCTCGTCGAAACCCGACGAGTTCAGCTATCCCCCTCACCAAAAAGGGGGGGGACTGGGTGCGTATACTCCTATACTCCCACAAAAAACGCGAGAATCCGCATATGTACTTTAAACTTCTCGAAATTTTTTAATAAAATTCTTTCTATCTTTTATACTTACTTAAACGCATCAACGCTTCGGAAAAACGAAAATCATATCTTCAAAAGAAACGCGAGACGTCGCAACTTCTTAAAAAGATAACTAAACTCGTATTATCCGCAAAAGACAGTCCACCAGCGACTTAAAAATAAACTCACGCCCGTCGATTGGCCCCGACGGACGCTCATAAGAAACGTTTCACTCAATACAAAATCGTAGTCAGACCTACAAAGGTCCTCTTACATCCGACAAGGATATCATAGCGCGCTATACAAGAAACCCAAAATTTTGGTTTAGCGTCTCGGATATATTCCGAAGATAGCTCGATTCTTTTAACACAAGTCATATAAGCCGGCGACTAGTCGCGGACTTTAAACGAAAAAGAATCAGGAAGAAATCACTAACAGGCAAAACGGAAAGCCGATCAGTCATCGCACAGCCTCAAAGCTGAGAGTAAACCTAGGTCTTGCCCTAAACCCAGTCTTGCTGGATCTTGACATCTCACAGACATAGTATCGTATACGAGATCCCAAAACATGTCTCTTATCGCTTACACCTAAAAACGCTCGCTAAAAAGTAGCATACGGACCAAGCGACAAAAAAAGAGTTAGGATACGAAGTGACTACTCGCATCCTTCCCTCTACACTTGACGAAAGTATAAATCGAAACAAAAGACGAAATCTCGCAAATTTTCATATTCATAAAACCGCAAAAGACGGCGGGATTCAAAGCCACCAACGGCCAGTCCCGAAAACATAAGAATGCAACCTCCAACGGTCGCAGGATAAAATTACTAAAAACGGCCACATACGGCCAGAAAATTCAATTCACAAAAGGAAGTCAACGTTGAGAAATCCGGATGCAGAAATCCCAAATGAACTAGCAGGCTGGTCCACTTCTTCATTCACACCTCGAGCATTCCCACCATTCTCGGTATTCTCATCAGCTCCGACCTCCACCGTATCCTCGGAAACCTCGATTGGTTCCCATAGTCTCCGGACTCTTTCTTCTACCGGAGGAACCAAGGACTCAGCATGAGCACACTCGGCCATGAAATCCTTCATTTCAGCGATCTCGGAATCGAAAGAGAAATCTGGGTTCTGAGACTTGTAAAGATTTACGACCGAACCTCGGCACTCGCGGAAATCACCAACAAACTCCTGAGCTTCTTTAAAGCATTGAAACTCAGCGGCAAACGATTCCGCCCGTCTTGCCACCTCCGCTGCGACCATCCTTCTTCCTCTCCTTTCCGCCCGTACGAGAGCCCGAGCGTGAAGCTCAGCTTGCTTCGCGTTCTGTGCCTTCACCTCTTGACGGAACCGGAAAAGCTCTCGCTCCGCTTCTGTGGTCTTGAAGTTAGCAATCCTGGATTTGCGGAAACTCGAGTCAAGCGCCTCGCTAAACACTCTTAGTCCCTGCATGAAACTCAAGATCAGCAAGCATGCTCATATACGGATTCAAACGCAAGGTTAAAGAAGTTCGAAGGGCCAAACCTCGTTGACACGTTGGGAGCCCTCGGCAAAAACCCGTTGTTTCTCCTCATCCTCCAGCGACTCATCAGTAGTAAACTCCGGAGGAAGGCCATCAAAGAAGTTGATAGGTGGAAAACCGCTGGCTCCATCTTTTTCCGTTGTAACAAAACTAGGTTTTTCTCCCAACAGTGAAGGGTTTTCCGAGCCTTCCCCATCGTCGATTTCCTTCCCCTTACGAGACCTCTGTCTGCGCCTCCGAGAAGGAACCACGGTAACGGGATCGGCGTCGTACGACGGAACAGAACCCCGGGACCGATAAAGGTTAACCGCATCTCGGATTCGTTCGAGGGTGAAGGATTTCCAGAAAAACGGCCTTTGACGAAGAAGATCTCTCTTGACGAAAACATTACCAGGCAAATGCGCGGTAGGGTTGTTCCCTACAAAACGAAAATTTTGTCAAAGACACGCACTTCCGAAAAAGTGAGATAGATAACAGAATTTTCGTCATATTACCTCGGTTAAAATTCCATGCCCGCGGAAATAGATGGAGGCAGCTCTCCTCGACAGACTCGCCATCTATTTGAACAAAGAAAAAACGCTCCTGCCACGATTTGGGATTCGAAGTAGTCCCCTGAATCACGGCCATATCCTTCTTAGGCAGCATGGAATAGTAACCATCACTCCCCGTCGGCCGAGTACCCCAAAGACCTTCAAAATCATCGGGACCAAGATCAATCCCGAGTTCGTAGCTAGCAATTAGTACGCCAAGCCAACTCTCCAAGGCAGGAACGCTGAGTTGGCTGATCGAAAGTTCGAAGCGGTGAAGCGCACGAACAATGGCACCAGGAATTGGGAACCACATACGGCAGTACGTAAAGAAAGCTTCGTAACATGTAAAGAAATCTTGCGGAGGATTCCTTGCACTCTCGTTACCAACGGGAATCCGAAATTTGACTCCTTCAGGAACCTGGTAAAAATCTCGAAGAACCTTGAGATATTTACGAGAAACCGAGCTCGGCGCAAAAGGAGCACCAGGCTGCCTCAGAGGCCTCTTCGGAACAGGGATCTCTGGCAGTATAGGGGGCGAACCTACAAGGGCTCGGTAATACGCATTCCTCTTTTCCTCCTCGACCGACTCCTCCTGCTTTACCGATACATGAGCAGGAGAGTCATCCGAGGATGAATGGGAAGAAGAGTTTCTCTTTGAGGATCTTGAAGACATTGTTCTTAAAGAGAGAGAAAGGATTCTTGAGAGAGAGAGTAAAAACCTTGTGATGAAGTAAGAAAGAGATTTCTTACTCCATATAAAGGAGGTAAAATCACTATTTACCCCGATTTTCGGCAGACGATTACATCTCAACACTTTTCCACACGGCTATACCGCAAGCGAGGACCCGACAGGCTCTACGGTTCCTAGCTAGCTGGGGGGCTAACTGTTGGGGTCAAAATCGGTCAATGACGAAATCGTCACCCGAAAGTCCTCGAAAGAAAAGCCAAGCGACGATCAAATCCAAGAAACGGGTCGTCGCTCGATAAAACTCACGAAAGGCTCGTCCACTCCCATCTGGCGCCAACGGCGAGGGTCCTGGCGCCCATCAATGCGATCGTCTCGCGATCTCGGGCAATGACAGCATCCTGGTCCCTTGAAATCCATGTCTGGATTATCCGAGATCTACAATGAGTCTTCCGTAAAACCTTCCCGATTGTTTTAAAGATTCATCTTTAAACATATCTAAAAACTCGGAGCCACATTGCTCTCATCCTCGAAGACGGAAAGTCTGAAGATCTAAGTCCATCTCAAAATCCCGATACTCGCAGAATCTCGTTGGAACAATTATCTCGAGATCTACGACTAGAGACCCTCCCAAAACTCGAGAGATTTCCCGCAAACGACTGACGAGGGAAAGATCGAACGAACCACACGGCAAGACGGCCTGGCACAGCAGCACGCGGGACGCGGGCTGGCGCCGGCGGCCCCCGGCCTGGCGCCGGGCACGCGGCGCTCTGGCGCCGGCGGCACCCCGGCCTGGCGCCGGCGGCACGCGGGACGCGGGCTGGCCTGGCGCCGGCGGCACCCCGGCCTGGCGCCGGCGGCACGCGGGACGCGGGCTGGCCTGGCGCCGGCGGCACCCCGGCCTGGCGCCGGCGGCACGCGGGACGCGGGCTGGCCTGGCGCCGGCGGCACGCGGGACGCGGGCTGGCCTGGCGCCGGCGGCACCCGGCTGGCGCCGGCGGCACCGGACGCGGGCTGGCCTGGCGCCGGCGGCACCCGGCCTGGCGCCGGCGGCACCGGGACGCGGGCGGCCTGGCGCCGGCGGCACCCGGGACGCGGGCTGGCCTGGCGCCGGCGGCACCCGGCCTGGCGCCGGCGGCACCCGGGACGCGGCCGGCCTGCGCCGGCGGCACTGCGCCGGCGCCGGGCGCTGGGCCGGCCCGCCGAAGCGCCCGCCTGGCTGGCGACGCGGGTTGGCCTGCTGGACGGCGGACCAGTCGCAAGGGTCGGCTGGCGCCGCGCACCCTGCCTTGGCGCCGGCGGCACCCGTCACGGCGGGCGGACCTTGGCGGCCGGCGGGCACCCCGGGCCTGGCGCCGGCGGCACCCGTCGCACGGGTCGGGCCTGGCGTCGGTCCACGGCCCTCGTCCCGGTCTCTGTTCCTATCGTGTTCCGGTTCGATCCCTCTTAGCTTGTTCGGATCAATCTACGCAAGTTTGGCATGATCACGGTTACTCTAGAACACCATTCCTCGACTAAACCAGGAATTGCCGAGTTTACCTTCGGAACACCGAGGGGCCCTTCAAATTGTACGGGTCCTTTCGAAAAAACCGTTAAAACGCCTAAACGGTCCACGTACGATTTCGAAAAGGAAGGATAACTATGACGGTTTATCCTTATCCTCACATAAGAGATAAATGTCAAGTTTCCAGAAGATAAATGTCAAGATTTCCGAAGATAAATGTCAAGTTTCCCGATAAACACAAAGATGGACGAAAATGGAAAAAGCCCAACTCAGCCCGCGAGAAGATAGACCGTCATAGGAGGAGTATATAAGGAGAGCTTTGAGCAAGAAGCAAACCAGATCACAAATTTTCGAGCACTTAGCACTTAGAGCGATTTAAGCATTCTTTTCTGTTTTCACTAGCGAGCTGCGACTCAACTAGGATAGACTTAGGCGACCGGACTAGCGACAGCTCTTGTAGTTTACTTCTAACCTGTTGTTCACGCTCAAAACGCGAATTCAGAAATAAGATCTTTCTTCCGCTCATCTTTTACGATTTCTATTTTCGCAACTTCTATTTTTATTGATTGTGTCGTGTGCGGCCCAGCAGATATCCGGGACCTTCAAGGAAGATCGGGTTAACTTGGTTTTCCTCCACAAGTCTTTATCAGAAATTGACGGTGTGAATTTCGGTTCCCACATCGATATTCCTATCGAATAATCGATCGATACTGTCGGTAAGATAGCTGACCGCAAACACCATTTTGCATCTAAGTAATAGATGGTATAAATATTGCGAGCGCTGATGGATTCATTTAATAGTGTTGAGCTCTGACATATCATGCAAGCAACTTGTTAGCATTTATAGTATTTATAATCCTTATTTCCTGAATACCTACCCTGAATCTAACTACTTTTCTTTATTGTCTTAAACCAAAACATTTCAACTGAGTAATCTTACCATTACTCAACAAACCTGCAATTTACTTTAAACCATTTTCAACCTAGCATAGTCACTAAGATTTCATCTTATTTGTACACTAGCTCTCTGTGGATTCGATCCCTAAGTACTACAACTGAACCTCTTATTTGAGAGAGTATAGTCACTCCTTAGGGTAATTTGAGTGATATCATCCATCAGACAGGACAACAACACTGAGAGTGTTGTTAGAGAAGCTAGGGATAGGTTTATCCCAGGATCAGGGAACCGGAAGTAGAGAACCTTCGGTTTCAACTAAAGAAGCTACAAGAACAACCCTATTGATCATGAGAGGGGGAATGGATCTGAATCAGGAGTCATAGCCCTCATAGTGTGAGCAAAGGCATGATCACCTTTGTCGTTGGTCTTCTCTACCACAAGAGCTCCCACACTAGAGTTTCTTGGTGCCTTAGCTCTCTTGGAAGGAGCCTGCTTGTTAGCACCATCAGTCACACTGTCCCAACCAGCTGATCTCTTTCCATCCCTCTTGACTTGCTTGTGAGTGATGATAGGACTTTTCTAGGGTCCTAATCAAATGATGTAGTATAAAAGATTGTCGAACCAATCCTAGGTGATTTCAATGCAAAGGGAATGCAAGTCTATGCTTAATCTAAGTGCAATCAATAGAGTGGAGTGAAATGAACTAAAACTAAACTAAAATGCAATAAAGTAATGATCTCTCTTTCATTATGAAGCAATAGGACTCATGGGGCAAGGGAATTGACCTTGGGTGATCAAGCTTCAATCTAAAGGTGGTAGCAACATTCAATCTATCAACATTATGCCTAGACAACAAAACTAAGCAAACTCTATCTCTAGATGAATGCTCTTTTGCAATGATCACCCAAGTACACCAAATCTCTTTGGCTGTAATGATCAAAGCAAGCATAAAGAATGAGTCTATAGCAATCCTTGCTTCTTTGACAACTAATCTCTTAGGCAAAGCAAGCCAAAAGCATAGATGAGTTGGTTCAGGCATTTCATAGAACACCTTTCGGGCATGAAATGCCTATGGCTCTATGTTTGAGAGGCCAACCCAAATATAGCATTAAGAACACCAAATCAATGCAAGGAAAGGATAGATCTAACACTAAGCACCTTGGATCTACACTTAATCACCCTAAATCTCCCAAGCCCATGAACCCTAAGATGATCTACTCTCTAATAGACATGATTTCCCTTAAACCCATGAAGAATTCAAGGTTAACCATGATTAGAGAGCAACAGATGCTCAAGAACACAAGAATAAAAGAAGAAAAAGGATCCAAGATCCAAACTTTATTCAAGATCCAAATGTGTTATTGAGAGAAAAAGAGACATGTCCCAAATTGGGAGATATAAGAGTATTTATACAAGGCTTAGAAGCCCTAAAAACATCATAGAAAAATACTAAAAGGTCCCTAGGATCAATTAGGCTTCAACCAATAGGAAAACAGCTTGAAATTCGGTCGGGGTGGAGGAAATGACCCAACCCGGTCCAACCAACCCGGACCAGCCTTGTTCTGGCCGTCCAGCTTCTCCCGACCGTGTAGCTCATCCCGGACCAGCCTGCCCGGTCCTGCCTCCCCAGCCTGGTCGTCCAGCGTTCCGACCGGGTGCTCGAACCCGGACTGATCTACCCGGCCAGCTTGATATGCTTCTAGTAAACTGATCATAACTCTTCCAATATAGCTCCAAATGACTTGAAACCACTTCCATTGGAAAGCTAACTCAATTTTCTGTGTTTCCACAAAATCTTAGCATCAGAAGATATCTCTAAGGCCTCCGTCCATGCTCATCTTTGTCTTGACCAGATCATGGATTTGACTTCTCTTTTCATGGCCAAACTTGATTCTTCATCTCTTTTGGGGCCATAAGGCTTCCAAACACCTCAAATCACACCAAAGCATACTCCAACACCTGATAAGGACAAATGAATGCAAAATGGACCTAAACATGCCTAATGCCTAACTTATATGATCAAAATGCATAAGATATGGATGCTAAAAACATGTAAATATGCAAGCTATCAGTTAGCACCATCAGTTACACCCTTATCAGAAACAACTCTCTTCCCATCTTTCTTGGCTTGTGCTTTCTTCCTTAGCATTGCCAAAGCTTGCTGGCAGCGCTCCTCTTCTGAACCAGGCTGTGAACCCAAAGATTTCCCAAACTGAGCAGTGTGTCTTGCTGCACGCTCTTGCTTCTCAACTTCTATATCAGCTTCACTCTTTCGCCCCATTAGTAACTGAAACTTTAGACTTTGGAAAAGAGTGAGCTTAAGAAGGAAAAACATCTCAAGATGAGAAACATGATCAAAAGCATAAGAATTCAATTCCAATGATCAATTACTCACAAGAAACAAGCTTTAAGCAAATAGGAGCTTTAGAACATCCTAGAGAATTCTCATGCTCAAATTTTTTTTTTTTATGAGCAACAAGAATCTCTAAGAATCAAAACCCCTCAATTAAACACAATCAAGCTTGAATTAGCCTAAATTGAAGTTCTCCAGCAACCTAGCATCCAATCTAACCCAAGAACAACCTAAAACAAGCACTTTATGAAAAACCCCCAAATCTCATGAACCCTAATTTTTCAAAGTTCAAATTAATCTCAATTCCACCATGAAATCAACTACCCAGCATGATATATAAGCTTTCCCTAGTATAATTTACAAGAATCTAGCAAGAAAAAGCTCAAATTTCAAGTTCAAATTTTTAGGGTTCATGAGGGTTACGAATTTGAACTTAAAGATACCATACCTTGCTTTGGATGAAGGATAAAGATGAAAAGATCCAAGGAATTAGACCTAGGGGAAGAAGACTTGGATGTGGGAAAAATAATTTTGTGATTTGGTTGAGATTTGACAAAGTTATGGTGATTTTGGTTCTTGGAGGCTAGAGAGGATTTTGATGTGAGGAAGAAGATGAAATGAGGAGAGAGAGGGTGGATTAGGGCTTTAGGGAGGTTCTGGGTCGGGTTGGATGGGTTCTGGGTCGGTTTTAAATGGGTTTGGGTCGGTTTAGGGACAGAAACACATACCTGGGTCACGGCCGGGTCGTGCGCGGGTCGTGCGCGGGTCGTGCGCGGGTCGTGCTGGGAAGTGGATCCCGACCGGGTAACACACCCCGGACGGACGTCCCCGGTCCATCTCTTGGCTGCTTCACGACCGGGTGCTCCAACCCGGACACCACACCCCGGTCGTCCGTCTTGTCTGCTTCACGACTGGGTGCCGTTACCCGGACGCCTGCACCCCTGTCCGTCTCTTCAAGCTTCACGACCGGGTGCTGTTACCCGGACGCCTGCACCCCGGTCTGCTCCAGCACGCTTCACGACCGGGTAGGAGACCCCGGTCGTCCCTACCCGGTCCAAACCTCCAACCTTCCTTTTTTTTTTTATTCTTCCTCCATCTCAAGACTTTATTCAACCCATTCCCAAGCTCTCACTATCCTCCAAGTGATTTATTGTTGAAAAAGAACAAATCCTAATGCAATATTTACAAGGATAACCATGGGACTTCCTCCCAAGTGAGCTTGTTTAAAGTCACTAGCTTGACTTTGCCTCCTTTGAGGTTAGGTAAGGGGAGCATCAGAGAGTGGGGTTGATGTCCCATCCTCCTTTGGTATTGTGGCCATGTACTCCTTGAGTCTCTGACCATTCACTGTGAAGTCTCCACCATCCTTGTTCCAAAGCACAATGGCTCCATAAGGTCTCACTTCTTTGATCACAAATGGACCAGACCACCTTGACTTAAGCTTCGCTGGAAATAACTTCCGTCTAGAGTTGTAGAGAAGAACTTGATCTCCAGCCTTGAACTCTCTCTTGAGGATGTGCCTGTCAAGGAGGGCCTTAGTCTTTTCCTTGTAAATCCTTGAGTTCTCAAAGGCATCCATCTTTATCTCATCCAGTTCATTGACTTGAAGAAGTCTCTTCTCCTTTGCACTCTTGATGTCAAAGTTTAGAAGCTTCACAGCCCACAATGCCTTGTAGTCAAGCTCAACTGGAAAATGGCAAGATTTCCGATAGACAAGTTTGAAAGGAGTAGTGCCTAGAGGAGTCTTAAAGGCTGTTCTATATGCCCAAAGAGCATCATTAAGCTTGTCTGGCCAATCCTTCCTCTTGGTTCCCACAACCTTCTCCAAGATGCCCTTTATTTGCTTGTTGGAGACCTCCACTTGGAAACTTGTTTGAGGGTGATAGGGTGTTGCAACGTTGTGTTTCACTCCATTCTTCTTGAGAAGACCCTCAAATACCTTGTTGATGAAATGTGAACCTCCATCACTTATGACCACTCTTGGTACTCCAAACCTAGGGAAGATATTGCTCTTGAACATTTTGACCACCACTCTTGAATCATTTGTGAGACTTGCTATTGCTTCCACTCACTTTGATACATAGTCCACAGCCACCAAGATGTATTTGTTGCCATAAGAAGAAGGGAAGGGTCCCATGAAGTCAATCCCCCAAACATCAAACACATCCACTTCAAGGATTGGGTTTTGAGTCATCTCATTCCTCTTAGTAATGTTACCTCTCCTTTGGCAAGAGTCACATCTTGAAATGAAGTCTTGTGTGTCCCTGAACATGTGTGGCCACCAAAATCCAGCTTGTAGCACCTTTGAGACAGTCTTGAAGATAGCAAAATTGCCTCCATAGGAAGATCCATGGCAATGTGAGAGGATTCCTTCAACTTCTTCTTCAGCCACCACTCTTCTATAAATCTGATCTTTGCATAGGGTGTAGAGGTATGGTTCATCCCAATAGTATCTCTTTAAATCTTTGTAGAACTTCTTCTTCTCATACCCCGCAAGACCCAATAGATCCTTCCCAGTGGCTAAGTAGTTAACCAAATCAGCATACCAAGGTCCCTTCTCTTCAGCTGCCTTAACCTCTTCAATCTTCTATCCAATCTCAATAACTGCCACCACTGACATGATAGCCATGCCATTCTCTTGTCTAAGTCCCTTATCAATACGGATTCCACCTTCAATCCTCAGCCTGGATTAGTGATCAGCAACTCCATTCTCAATCCCTGGCTTGTCTCTAATCTCCAAGTCAAACTCTTGAAGCAAAAGGATCCACCTTAGTAGTCTTGGCTTGGCATACTTCTTAGCTAGGAGATGTCTCAAAGCTGCATGGTCAGTATACACAATGACCTTGGAACCCACCAGGTAGCTTCTGAATTTCTCAAAGGCGAAGACAATGGCCAGCATCTCTTTCTCAGTTGTGGCATACTTCATCTGTTCTTCATTCAGGGTTTGGCTAGCATAATAAATCACATGAGTCTTGCCATCCTTCTTCTGCCCCAGGAAAGCCCCAACAGCAAAGTCACTAGCATCACACATTATCTCAAAAGGGAGGTCCCAATCAGGTGGCTGGACAATGGGGGCACTAACAAGTTCACCGTTTATCCTCTTGAAAGCCTCAAGACAATCTTCATCAAAGCTGAAAGTGGCCTCCTTGCACAGCAACTTGGTCACTGGTCTAGCAATCTTTGAGAAGCCCTTGATGAATCTTCTATAGAACCCATCATGGCCAAGGAAGCTCCTGATGTCTTTCACTGTCTGTGGTGGTGGCAAGCTGACCATCACCTCAATCTTAGCCTAGTCCACTTCAATGCCCTTTTCCGAAATCTTATGCCCAAGCACAATCCCCTCTTTGACCATGAAGTGACACTTCTCCCAATTCAGAACAAGGTTGGTGTCTTCACATCTCTGTAGGACCCTGCACAAGTTGGACAAACAAGCAGAAAACGAAGATCCGTAGACAGAGAAATCATCCATGAATACCTCCACTATATCCTCAATGAGATCCGAGAAGATAGACATCATTCACCTTTGAAAGGTTGCTGGAGCATTACATAACCCAAATGGCATCCTTCGATAAGCAAATGTGCCATAGGGGCATGTGAATGTTATCTTCTCTTGATCATTGGGATGTATGGGGATTTGGAAGAACCCTGAATACCCATGAAGAAAACAATAGAAAGGATGGTTTGCAAGTCTCTCAAGCATTTGATCAATGAATGGCAATGGAAAATGATCCTTTCTAGATGCAGAGTTGAGCTTTCTATAATCAATAAACATCCTATGGCCAGTTATGGTTCTAGTTGGTATCAATTCATCCTTGTCATTTTTAACCACAGTGATACCACCTTTCTTTGGAACTACGTGCACAGGAGATACCCATTTAGAATCTGAAATAGGGTAGATAACACCAGCCTCTAAGAGCTTAAGAACTTCTTCTTTACAACATCCTTCAGGTTAGGATTCAACCTTCTTTGATGCTCTATAGAAGTCATTGATTCATCCTCTAGATGTATCCTATGCATGCACAAAGAAGGTGATATCCCCTTTATATCATCTAGTGTGTACCCAATTGCCTTTCTAAACTTTTTAAATGCATTTAAAAGTTGAGAAAGTTCAAGTTCACTAAGTTCACTACTCACAAGGACAGGATATGACTCATTAGGGCCTAGAAATGCGTACCTTACACCATGTGGAAGAGGTTTTAGCTCCACTTTTGGTGCCTTGGGCTCACTCCAATCATCTTGTTGGGTGTCCTCTTGTTGAGTGGCTGAAACAGCTTGGTGCACCTCTTGTTTAAGCTCCTCATACTGGCCTTCATCATCAATCTTCTTGCGAGAATCCAGCATGGCCACAATATCATCACTTTCTTGGTTCTCAACCACTTGGACCTCTTTATCCACTGTCAAAGCATGCTGCAACGGGTCTCTTATTGCCAACTCTCCAAGTGCCAATTCCTCAAGAAGCTCATCAGCAAGAGATTCCATCTCCTCTATGTAGAACACTTGGCCTTGCACAGTTGACCTCTTTATTACCTCATTGATGTCAAAATGGAGAGTGTGCTCTTTCCCCAAATGAAGATCAATCTTGTATTCCTTCACATTAATAAGGACTCCTGCTGTGGCTAAAAATTGTCTTCCAAGGATCAAGGGGTCTCTAGCTTCTTCATCCATCTCAAGCACAACAAAATCAGTAGGAATCTCACAATTTCCCACCATTACAGGGAGATCTTCAAGGATACCAATAGGGAATTTCACTGAGCGATCAGCAAGCACCAAAGAGAGTTTACACTTCTTGTATTGGCTGAACCCAAGCTTCTTGGCAACAGATAGAGGCATGAGACTGACACTAGCTCCCAAATCACATAGACATCTCTCAAACATCAAAGGACCAATGGCACAAGGTAGGGTAAAGCAGCCTGGATCCTCTAGCTTCTTAGGGATTGTCAATCTCTAGATGATGGCACTGCACTCATGAATAAGAACCATCATGCCTTCCATTTCCTTCTTCTTGGCAGCCACAACATCCTTCAAGAACTTGCTGTATTGAGGGATAAGCATAAAGGCATCAATGATGGGCATTGTGACTTGAACTTCACTTATTTGCTTCTCAAAGAGTGCTTTGTACTTCTCCAAAAGTTGCTTCTTGAATCTTCCAGGAAATGGCAGCTTAGGTTCATAGGGAGGAGGAACAAAAGAAGACTCTTTTGTTGGTGTGGCAACTTCACCATGCTTTAGTTTTTTCTTTTCTTCTCCAACCTTTCCTTTACCCTTAGCTTCAACAATCTTTTCTAGAATCTCCTCATCAACCTTCTCATCTACAATCACAACATCATCATCAATGTTGATGCCCACCCCCCCCCCCACTTAGTGTCTCACCATCCTTGGGGAGAGCTCTTGGAGGTAACTCCCTACCACTTATCAAAGTGATTGCCTTCATTGGCTCCTTGGGGTTTTGCTCAGCCTTTCCTGGTAGTGTTCCTTGTTGGCGACTTGGCTGAGAGTTCATAGAAGCAAACTGATTCTCCAAAGCTCTTATCTTTTTGTTTAGCTCAGTATAGCTGCTATCAATCTTGGAGTGAACAGTCTTGAACTCATGGCCAATGTCCTTGGCTGTTCTAGCTTGACCTTCCAATATTTGTTTGAACATAGCTTCCATAGATGAATCTGGAGCTTTAGCTTGGGAGGAGCTACCTTGAGCTTGAGTAGGCTGATTGCCTTGATTGGTAAAACCAGGAGTAGGATTCTGCCTAGGCTGGTAGTTCCCTTGCTGGTTGTTGGGATAAGACCTTTGCTGGCAGTTGTTGTACTGAAAGTTAGGCTCCTTCCTGTACCAAGTACCATTATTGTTGATGAAGCAAACCTCTTCTTGCCCTTCTAACCCATCAACTTCATCAACCTTAGGAGGAGTTTTTTGACTAGGACCACCCATAAAGTTGATCTGCTCCTTCTTGGCTTGGTTAGCAATCAGCAAGTCTATCTTCTCTTGCAAGGATTTGATTTCCTTCTTGGTCTGGTTGTCATCAGCTCTGGTTGTTCTATCAGCTCTGTCATGCTCTCCACTGTAAACTGAGTCACTCTTCACCATGTTGTCAACCAGCTCCTCAGCATCTTCTTCAGACCTGCCCAGGAAGAAACCATTGCTTGTTGTATCCAATCTTGCTCTGAACTCAGGAAGGGCTCCTCTGTAGAATGTACTCAGCAAACTCTCCTTTGAGAAGCCATGGTGTGGGTATTTAGCTTGATACCCCTTGAACCTTTCCCATGCTTCACTAAAGCTTTCCAAGTTCTTCTGCTGGAAGCTATAGATCTCATTCGTCAGCTTGGCTGTCCTTGATGTGGAGAAGAACTTCTCCAAGAAGGCTTTCATGCAATCATTCCAAGTAGTGATGGAGTCACTAGGTAGAGATTTCTCCCATTGGCGTGCCTTGTCTCCTAGAGAGAAAGGAAACAGCTTGAGCTTGAAGGCATCTTCGGACACACCATTGGTCTTGGACAAGCCACAATAGCTATCAAACTTGTCCAAGTGATCAAATGGGTCTTCTATAGCCAAGCCATGGTACTTGTTGCTCTTAATCACACTCAACAACCCTGACTTGATCTCAAAGTTGTTAGCTTCCACAGCTGGTGCGTGGATGCCCATCCTATTGCCATGAATGTGAGGACGGTCATAGGTGCCAATTGCTCTAGCTGGCCGCTGCGGGTGTTGTTGTTGCTGGCGCTGTGGTCCAAGGTTGTCAGCTCCTTGACCATTGCCATCTTGAGGTTGATGCTGGTGTTCATCCATCTCAAACCCCAACCTCTGAATGTGAGCTTGTTGCTCTTCTTCTCTTCTCCTTCTTGCTATTTCCCTCTCAAGTGTAGCTATCTCTTCAACAGTGGGAACCAGGTTAGTTACACCCCTGCTTCTTGTGTTCATACACCTTACAATCAAAAGAAGAGGCAAAAGGAGAATCAATATCACAAGAAAAGAAAAATTATTTAGACTCAAGCAAGTGACTAAATCCCAATGTCACAATCAACTTAGAATTTTGCAACGGCGCCAATTTGATGAAAGGACTTCTCTAAGGTCCTAATCAAATGATGTAGTATAAAAGATTGTCGAACCAGTTCTAAGTGACCACAAAGCAAAGGGAATGCAAGTCTATGCTTAATCAAAATGCAATCATTAAAGAGGATGATTATTAAACTAAGACAATAAGTAAAATGCAACAAAATGTAAAACTTTCTTTCTTATGAGGAGAATGAGACCCATGGGTATAGGGACTTGATCTCAAATGATTAAGGTTCAATCGAAGATGATGAAGGTTCAATCGAAGATGATTAAGTATTTGCCAAATGGGAAGATAGATAGAAAGAAGACTAGACTGGTAGCAAGAGGGTTCACTCAGACGTATGGAGAAGATTATATTGACACCTTTGCTCCAGTAGCCAAGCTTCACACTATTCGGATTGTGTTATCCATTGCAACAAACTTGGAGTTGGATTTGTGGCAGATGGATGTGAGGAATGCTTTCTTCCAAGATGAGCTAGAAGATGAGGTATACAATCTTGATCCTCCTGGTCTTGAGCATCTAGTAAAGCCAGGAAATGTTTTGAGATTGAAGAAGGCAATATATGAGATGAAGCAGTCACCTAAAGCTGAGTACAGGAAGCTGAGTACAACTCTCAATGGGAGAGGGTTCAGAAAGTCTGAACTGGATCATACTCTCTTCACTCTAGTTACTCCATCAGGGATTATTGTGATACTGATATATGTGGATGATCTGATTATCACAGGAGTGATAAGGCTGGGATTAAAGCCACTAAAGAGTTCCTGAAGTCTATGTTTGATATCAAAGACTTGGGAGAGATGAAATATTTCTTGGGGATGTAGATATGCAGATCTAAGGAGGGTTTGTTTATGTCTCAATGGAAGTACACTATGGATATGCTGAAGGAGACTGATGTGCTTGGAGGAAAGATAGCTAAGACACCTTTTGAGGAGGGGTTAAGGTCTTGCGTGAGAGGGAGGTTGAAGAGAACCAGTTGTTTGAGGATGCTAAGCTGTATAGGAAGATGGTTGGCAAGCTGATCTACTTGACCATCACAAGACCTAATATATGCTTTGCTGTGAATCAAGTGAGCCAGCATATGCAGGCGCCAAACGTACATCACTGGAAGATGGTTGATAGGATACTGAGGTACTTGAGTTGCTCGCCTGGACAAGGAGTTTGGATGGCTGATGAAAGGACTGTGGGAACCGAAATTCACACCATCAATTTCCGATAAACTATTTGGAGGAAAACCGAGTTAACCCGATCTTTCTTGAAGGTCCCGGATATCTGCTGGGACACACACGATACAATCAATGGAGATTAAAGTTGTAAAGAACGAAAATCGAAAGAAAGAGCGAAAGAGATCTTATTTCTGAATTCTCGTTTGAGCATGTACAACGAGTAAAGAAATCGGCTACAAGAGCTGTCGAAAAGTCCGCTAGTCCGGCTGCCTAAGTCTATCCTAGTTGAGTCGCAGCTCGCTAGTGAAAACAGAAAAGAATGCTAAGTCGCTCTAAGTGCTAAGTGCTCTGGAAGTTTTGTGATGATTTTCTCCTCGCCCAAAGCTCTCCTTATATACTCCTCTTAAGACGGTCTATCTTCTTGCGGGCTGAATCGGGCTTTTTCCATTTTCGTCCATCTTTGTTCTTATCGGGAAACTTGACATTTATCTTCGGAAAACTTGACATTTATCTTCAGGAAACTTGACATTTATCTCTTATGTGAGGATAAGGATAAACCGTCATAGTTATCCTTCCTTTTCGGAAAATCGTAAGTGGGCCGTTTTGACCACGTCGGGCCGTTTAGACGTTTTTACGGTTTTTCGAAAGAATAGTCTTTTGAAGGTTTCGGCATTTCCGAAGGAACCCCAATTCCTCGTATAGTCGAGATGTTTGGTGTTTAGAATAACCGTGATCGTACCAAACTCACGAAGATTGATCCAAACAAGCCAAGATGGGATCAGACCGAGCACGATGGGACCGATACCAGGACGAGGGCCGTCGACCGGCGCCAGGCTGGGGTGCCGCCGGTGCCAGGCCGGCTAGCGGAACGCGTGCCGCCGGTGCCAAGCCGGGGTGCCGCCGGCGCCAGGCCGGCCCGCGTGACGCGTGCCGCCGGCGCCAGGCCGGGGTGCCGTCGGCGCCAGGCTGGCCCGCGTGACGCGTGCCGCCGGCGCCAGGCCGGCCCGCATGACGCGTGCTGCCGGCACCAGGCCGGGGTGCCGCCGGCGCCAGGCCGGCCCGCGTACCGCGTGCCGCCGGTGCCAGGCCGGCTCGCGTGACGCGTGCCGCCGGTGCCAGGCCGTCTTGCCGTCCGTGGGTTTTCCGTTGTTCGATCTTTCCCCCGTTAGTCGTTCGTGCGGGAAATCTTTGAGTTTTGGGAGGATCTTTAGCCGTAGATTTCGAGATAACCGTTTTCAAAGGTTTGAGTAATGTGGCTTCGAACTTTAGACGTTTAAAATATGAACTTTTAAACAATCGAGAAGGCTTTGCGGAAGAATCATTGTAGTTTGCGGACAATCCGGACATGGGTTTAAGGGACCAAGATGCTGCCCTTGTACGAGATCACGAGACGATTGCATAGGTGGGAACCAGGACTCTTGCCGCCGGCGCCAGACGGGACAGGGCAAGCCTGCCGCCCGTGCCGTGTCCTACGTCCGCCGGTGCCTGCTTGCCTTCGTTGATCCCCGGGGCTCACGGTCCGTTCATGCCTTCTTGTGAGTTCATCGAGTGACGACCCGTTTCTTGGCTTTGATCGTCACTTGGTTTTTCTTTCGAGGACTTTCGGGTGACGATTTCGTCGTTGACCGATTTTGACCCCAACAAGGACTTCTCTAAGGTCCTAATCAAATGATGTAGTATAAAAGATTGTCGAACCAGTTCTAAGTGACCACAAAGCAAAGGGAATGCAAGTCTATGCTTAATCTAAATGCAATCATTAAAGAGGATGATTATTAAACTAAGACAATAAGTAAAATGCAACAAAAGGTAAAACTTTCTTTCTTATGAGGAGAATGAGACCCATGGGTATATGGACTTGATCTCAAATGATTAAGGTTCAATCCAAGATGCCAACTTTTCAATCAATCTAATTCCTTATGCCTAGACAACAAAACTAAGCAAGCTCTATCCCTAGATGAATGCTCTTTTGCAATGATCACCCAAGTACACCAAATCCCTTTGGCTGTAATGATCAAAGCAAACATGGAGAATGAGTCTAATAGCAATCGTAGCTTCTTTGACAACTAATCCCTTAGGAAAAGCAAGCTAATAGCATAGATGAGTTGGTTCAGGCATTTCATAGAACACCTTTCGGGCATGAAATGCCTATGGCTCTATGTTTGAGAGGCCAACTCAAATATAGCATTAAGAACACCAAATCAATGCAAGGAAAGGATAGATCTAACACTAAGCACCTTGGATCTACACTTAATCACTCTCAATCATCCTAACCCATGGATCTTAAATGGATCTACTCACTAATCCACATGCTTACTCTTAAACCCAAGAGAGATTCAAGCTTAAACATGTAGCGAAAGAAAGAAGATGAAATCAAGCAATCAAGAACACAAAGATGAGATGAGATTATGATTCAAAGATGAAACTTTACTCAAAGGTTTTGTGTTCTTAGATAGAAAAATAACATAAGTCCCAAATTAGGGATAACATGAGTACTTATACTTGGCTTAAAAGCCCTAGAAACATAAAACAAAATTACTAAAAAGTCCTTGAGCCAAATGGGTCTCAACCAATGGGAATGGTGCATAAAATTCGGTCAGGGGTGAACCAACACCATCCAACCCGGTCCACTCTACCCGGCCGTCCAGCTGGCCGCGTCCTTGCTCCGTCCGGGTTCACCAAGCCGGCCATCTCACCCCGGTCTTCAGCACTCTCTTCACGATCGGGTTCTCCAAGCCGGACAGGCCACCCCGGTCGTCCCTTGGTCTGGCCGCGTTCTGTTCTCCCGTCCGGGCGCTCTTACCTGGACACCACGTCCCCGGTCTGTTCGTCTGCTTCTCATCGTCCGGGTGCTTGGACCCGGACTGGCCACCCCGGACTGGTCTGCTCCGGCTTCCTCCTGACCGGGTGTCCTTACCCGGACGTGTCTACCCGGCCGTCTGCCTCCTCTCATGTCCGGTTGCTCGAGTGCGGACGCATCAACCCGGTCATCCGGACGTGCTGATCAAATCTGATCCGACCGGGTATGTGTACCCGGTCTAGTCTACCCGGTCCAACTCTCATCTCTTGATTTCACTTCTCTTCTTATGGCTAATCTTGATTCTTCACTTCTTTTTGGGTCATAAGGTTCCCAAACACCTCAAATCTCACCAAAGCACACTCCAACACCTTATAAGGACAAATGAATGCAAAATGATCCTAGACATGCCTAAACCTTAGCCTACAACTCAAAGAATGCAATAAAAAGATGGCTAAATAGATGAAAATATGCAAGATATAAATGGCTTGTAAAGGCAGTACTGAAGTGGTTGGGTATTGTGATGCTTATTGGGCAGGAGATAGAGTGGATAGGAGATCAACTATTGGGTATTGTACTTTCATTGGAGGGAATCTGGTTACTTGGAAGAGTAAGAAGCAGAAGGTCATCTCCTGTTCTAGTGCTGAAGCTGAGTATAGAGCTATGTTGAAGCTAAGAAACGAGTTGGTGTGGATCAAGGGTATTTTGAAGCATCTAGAGATTGAGCAGTCTACTCCCATGACCATGTATTGTGACAATCAAGCAACTATCCACATTTCTTCTAACTCAATCTTCCATGAGAGAACGAAGCACATAGAAGTTGATTGTCACAAGGTGAGACAGATGATCATCTTGGGGGGGTGGGGGGGATTCTGCCATGCTATACAAGAAGTGAAGACCAGATTGCAGATGTGTTTAACAAGGCAGCGAGATTAAAGACAATGGAGTCCATACTATCCAGGCTTGGACTCATTGATCTTACTCCCAAGAGCTGATCCCCTCGTCATGAGATCTCCACTCTTTTTCCCTCATCAAAGTTTTATCTTATTGGGCTTTCTTTGGTGAGGTTTTTAATGAGGGAGGATATCATGACAATCCAAGCTTGACTTGTTCCACATGGTCAAGCTTGAGGGGGAGTGTTTAGATAAGAGGATAAAGAATGAATACATTGATAGAGGAAGAGATTTGGAGAAGACAGTAACTTTGAAAAATTACCACAATAACTTTAGTTTTATTGTGGTAACTAGGTTAAGGGCTTGGAATGTTACCTTGCATCACTGTGGAGAGTAAGCCACGACCTAGGAGCAGTCTGGATAAGGGAGGAGCGGTTTGGATAAGGTCTGGTCATAGCTAGAGAGTTAGACAGCCTGTCATGTGCTGGAAAGAAGGGAAATGCTTCAGCACTGTTGCAAGCATGTGAGAAACCTCAGCCTATTATTTCAAAAGGAGTTCCAGCCTGTCCATTGACTCCACATGCTTGTAGATTTTGAAATCCCTTGTTGCTCTCTCTCTATATATTCTTGTAAACCTCATTCTTTATGATTAATGGAGTTTTAAGTCTCTCTCTCTCTATTCTCTCACTAAAATCTCTTAATCTCTTTAATCTTTGAACCTGATTATCTCTGATTGTTTGAATCAGGCTCTAAAACACAAAATTGTTTAGTCCTTAAGTCTACAGGAAGTGTAGCATGGGTCATTATCCAATGAGAGCTTGTCTTGTGAGGCCTCTATATGGTGATTCAAACAGTCTAGTTCCTTGTAACAGGAAGAGAGCAGCTCACAAGACCAAGACCATCACCAAAGCCTGTTGAGGCCGGTGGTCCTAGGTCCATGGAGTTGCACACTCTGAACTCACAAGCTTAACACCTATTCTAGACTCTGGAGTTAAGTTTCAGGGGGGAGAGTCCTAATGCGCAATCCATTGTCAAGAATGTAGTTAGTGCAAAGGCTTCTACAAAGGATCTTCAACCGGAGCAAGTCTAGGCAAGTCTAAGGGTGAAAGTGAACTCATCAAAGCAGCTTCTATGGCGAAGTGTTTGATGAGAAGACTGAACCCATTGCTGCCTTTCCAACAAGTTGATGATGCCATGAAGATGGTGCATTGGCCGAGTTGGAAAAATCACCAAAACACAAGCGAAGTTACCTTAGTCTCTTCTCATTTCAATACATTCATTATTTCATTGGGTGTGAGAGCTTGAAATAATACAGAAAATGTTCGATTGATATGTTATGCATCATTGGGATGCATTCTTGATTCTTGATAAGTTCTGATGCACCTTTGGGATAATGTATCAGGTACCATTGCTTTAGCCTCACTGATGTTAGAAGATGATCCTGGTCGCCTCCTTGCCTTTCTAAGAAGGCTGTGAAGTCTGTTGAGAGGGGGAGTCCCAAACCGGTTCCATGAAGAGGTGAAGCTGAGTTGCGTTGTGTGCGCAAAGCATTGAGAGTTGCTGCACCAGTTTAGGCTGTGATCCAGAGCTCTTTGTGACCAACCACACTGGTTCTAAGGCACAAGAGCTCACTGGCCAATCCCTAGGCCTTGGAGAGCTATACTCTTTTTCCCTTGCAAAGTTTTGTCCCACTGGATTTTCTTTGCAAGGTTTTTAATCAGGTAGACTCTTCAGAGTTCCAAGCTTGACTTAGGATCCCTAGAGTCAAGCTTGAGGGGGGGTTTTGAACTTAAGAGAAAATAGAGCTTGTGTATAAATATGGCAAGTTCTTGACGATGTCTACGAGAGTTCAACCAAGCTTCAAGAAGTACCTTGAAGTGTTTATCTTAGAGAAGTTAAGTCCAGGAGGGACTTAGACTGATCTTAAGAATAGTTTGGAGCAGTTTGAGAGAAGATGGTTCAAGGTGCAAAGATAGGGCGTATGGACGGTCTTGTACGGACTTGTACGATCTTGTACGGACATGGGAGACCTAAGAAGTGTTTTGGATCAAGTAAGGAGAAGAAAATGGGTGTTGTGCAATATTAGGGCGTGTGGTACGGACATGAGGTCCGTACCATCCATCAGGCTGTAAAACATTGCATCTATGTCGACCGGAAGTGTGCTAGACTAGTTCTGAGGTGTCTTTGATCTTCTACTTAGCTCAGAATGGGATCCAAAAGGGAATATACCATCAGGAGCTTGTGGAGAGAGCTGGCTATGCAAGCTGGAAAGGTAAAGGTGCTTTACCTTTACAGCCACCTCCAATATCAGCCATACATTCAAAATGGCGCAATCTGAGCCCTTCCTTTGAATAAATCAGTTCAAGTCTTGCCAGCTACCAACGGATCAATTTGAATACATCTGCACCATTGAATTCAAACCATCTGATCTCCACTGTCCATTCCTTATCTTTAGCTTTAGGGTTTCTGATTGTTTCCCTTGTATTTAAGCTCTTGTAACTCGTTTGTAACCTCTTAAGCTGAGATAGTCTCTCTTCTTCAATACACTTGTTCTTAGTCTTATACACTGTTTACTAAATCTCTAATCTTGGTTCTAAGTCTCTAAATCTCTCATACACTCTCTAGTCTCTCTTATTCAGTTATACATTCAACAATCTCTCAGTATTTTATTCATATTCTCTCATCCTTCTCAAGTCTTTCTCATACAATCTCTCTTGATTCTGTTTGTTCATCACTCAAGTGCTTGAGCTCTGATAACCTTTTACTCCTTGTGTGATAAGCTTTGGACCTTCACCCTTGGTGATATGACTCCAAAAGCCCCTGCTCCCAACCGCAGTCTTCACCATTCTGGACCACACCAGATAGTTGTTGCCTTTGAATGTCACCGCAACTCTCATCTTCATCCCACTCTCCATTTTCAAATACACAGCTTGAAACCTTGTGAAAGTTGAGATCTTGTGTCTTGTAAACCAAAGAACCTTCAAAGCTTGAACCTTGAACGTGAATCTTCAAAGAGAACCTCCAAAGATCCTGTCTTGAACTCGCAAACCAACAAAGATGTTAGAAAATGAAGAACAGAGTAAGAACAGAGTAAGAGAGATAAGAGAATGAGACGAGTGATAGAGAGAGAGATTTGAAAGGAGAACTCTTTCCCTTGATTTCATTAGAACATGAGGTTACAATATTTAAAGACAATCAACTAAGGAATCAAGACAAAAGGAATAACATTAAACAAAGTGGCTGTTGGTCAAGGTGAAAGGGACATGACCTAAATGGCTCCTCCCTTATTTGGGTCATGTGACTTTTACCATATTTAAATCCCCACTTGTTGTCCTGATGCTCCAACGGTTCTCTCATCATTTGGACACACTCTTGGTCGATTTAAATCAAATCCTTGCCACCCCATATAAGCTCACTCCGTGTAGCTTCATTGGTTGACAAGTCTGTACGGAATAGCTTGTGATCCAAGCTTGTACGGACAATGATGTTCCCCCTCGTCCTAAGCAGCCTCATACCATCTCTTCGATTCCTCTCTTCTCTCCATTCATGTCTTCATGTTAGTACTCCACCTCAAGACATCCCTCATTAAAACCTTTTGTATGAAAAACCCAATGGGACAAAAACACACAAGAGGAAAAAGCGTAGATGCTTTATGGCTTAAAGAGATCATGATCTGGTCAAATCTATAAGCCCCAAACTTGGTTGGATGGACTCACAGACTTTGGTGCTTGTTCCTTTGGTGAAGATATCAGCTAGCTGGTCTTCACTTCTAGTATAGCAAGGTAGAATAATCTTCTGCTCCACAGCTTGTCTCACCTTGTGACAATCCACTTCAATATACTTTGTTCTCTCATGGAAGACTGAGTTTGAACCTATATGAATGGCTGCCTGGTTATCATAGGGCACTGTGATTGGTGTTGTTATCTCTATGCCCAAGTCTCTTAGAAAGTTTCTGATACAAATGAGCTCACTGGTCAGCTTCCTCATTGCTCTATATTCTGCCTCAGCACCTGAACATGATACCACCTTTCGCTTCTTGCTCTTCCAAGTAACCATCTTGCTGTTGGGGTCAAAATCGGTCACGACGGAATCAATACCCGAAAGACCTCGGAAAAACCAAATCTCGGTCAAAACTTCAAAAGCCGAGAAAACGAATAACCGAAATAGATCACCCGACGAGCACGGGTCAACTCGCCCGGCAAGTATGACCACATTGCGGGTCAGCTCACCAGCGAGCTCGACCAACGCACGGGTCAGCTCGCCGGGCGAGCACAACCGCTGCGGGTCTACTCGCCGGCGAGCATGACCATAGCACGGGTCAGCTCGCCCGGCGAGTACGACCGAATCACGGCTCGACTCGCGGGCGAGCTCGACCGTAGCGCGGGTCAGCTCGCCCGGCGAGTACGGGTCAACTCGCCGGTGACCTCGACTGTAGCGAGGGTCAGCTCGCCGGCAAGTACGAGTCAACTCGCCGGTGAGCTCAACCATAGCGAGGGTCAGCTCGCCCGGCGAGTACGGGTCAACTCGCCGGCGAGCTCGACCACAGCGCGGGTCAGCTCGCCCGGCGAGTACGACCTCATTACAGGTCAACTCGTCGGCGAGCTCGACCGTAGCGCGGGTCAGCTCGCCCGGCAGTACGACCCCGTCGCAGGTCAGCTCGCCCGGCAGTATGACCCCGTCGCAGGTCAGCTCGCCGGTAAGCTCGATCAAAGCACAGGTCAGCTCGCCGGGCGAGTACAACCGTGTTGCGGGTCTACTCGCCGGCGAGCATGACCATGGCACGGGTCAGCTTGCCCGGTGAGTACGACCGCATAGCGGATCAGCTGGCCGGTGAGCACGACCGTAGCGCGGGTCGGCTCGCCCGGCGAGTATGACCCCATCGTGGGTCAACTCGCCGGCGGACTAGACCAAAGCACGGGTCAGCTCGCCGGGCGAGTACAACCGTGTTGCTGTTCTACTCGCCAGCGAGCATGACCATGGCACGGGTCAGCTCGCCCCGGCGAGCTCGACCGTAGCACGAGTCAGCTTGCCCCGGCGAGTATGACCCCATCGCGGGTCAACTCGCCGGCGAGCTCGACCAAAGCACATGTCAGCTCGCCCGGCGAGTGCGACCGTAGCGCGGGTCAGCTTGCCTGGCGAGTACGACTCCATTGCGGGTCAACTCGCCGGCAAGCTCGACGAAGGCATAGGTCAGCTCGCCCGGCGAGCGCGACCAGCCCCTCGACGACCATTCCAAACCCAGTCTTATCCCATGACCATGAATCTTCGTCCGAGGTTTCTGCAACTCAATCCTCGGGCCCATGGACACAATACCAACGTTCCGTCTAGAAACATCGTCAAAAGTCTTTGGGAAATTGGGAAGGTTATGTCTCTCGAACGGTTTCCCACTCTTCATAATAAAACATGTTACGATTAACTCAACATCAACTGCTTCGGGTACGCGAAGAGACAAGGTTCCGTTGGGAAAATAATGACAATGCCAACGGCTACTTCGCGAGTAAAATCGTAAAAATGTTTAAGTCTCGATACGGCCCAAAGAGGGTCCGAATTGCGGACAACGGCCCATCTATGATCCTAAGAGACTTGAGCCCAAAGACTAGGATGATGGTTTATCTCATCCGCGGGAAGAGATAAATGTCAAATTTCCGCGAAGATAAATGTCAAATTTCCGCGGAGATAAATGTCAAGTTTCCGAAGATAATCACGAAGAAAAAAGAGATATGGAAAAGCCCGTTCCGCGAAAAGTCCAGCCCGAGAGGAGGTAAACCGACCTAAAGGAGGAGTATATAAAGAGGACTTAGGACGAAGAGCAGAAAAAGAACTTTTCATCGGAACCTTAGCACTTAAAGCAATTTAGGCATTTTTCCGTTTCTACTATCGAGCTGCGACTCAACTAGGTTAGAACTTAGGTTGCTAGACTAGCGAACTCGCCGACAGCTCTCGTAGCCAAGGCTCTCATCTGTTGTTCACGTTCAAACGCGGATTCGGAAATTAGATTGTTTTGCTCTCTTTTCTTTTACGATTTACTACTTAGCTATTTTTGTCATATTGATTGTGTTGTGTGTGGCCCAGCAGATAACCAGGACCTTCATGGGAAACTAGGTTTACTTGTTTTTTCTCCGATAAACTAAAACTCGACGGTGTAAATTTCGGTCGGTTCCCACAGTTTGGCGCTAGAAGGAGGGGGGGGGGGTTACGGATCTATCTCTCACGCAACCACACACGCTCAGTCAGGTATGACGATCGACACTGACAAAGACAAACAGGCGCCCGACGGGACTCCCGTCGATCCCAGTGTTAATCTAACCCAACTGGAAACATGTCAACGGTAACCACTGACGCCGCAGCATTAGCCCAAATGAAAGAACTGTTCGCTTCTGCTCAGAAAAAGTCGGACGAACAGGATAAACTCTTTGCCTCTCTCGCAAAACAGGTGGAGACCTTAACTGCAAAGGCTATGAGTAAAATCCCGCGCGGCACCACCAGGACCCGCGGCGGCAGAAAACTCAATTTCGAGACTCCAAACGACAAGGCCGCACGGACGGACAGAGCTTCCTCGGGAAAAAACCCTAGCGTAACAGCCCCGTCCGATGCGCAGCCGATCATGGAGAAACTTCCACCTCCTCCCGGGAGCGACGAAGGAGCTGACGTCGAACGTATTGATCTGGACATAAGTGACCAGTCCGATGGCTCGGACCAGGACGCTGATATCCATCCAAGAAGAACGCGAAGCCAGTCTGTTCGGCAGAATGCGTCACTCGAAAAACCCATGACGGGAAGAAGAAAACCTCTATTAGGTGGAGCAGGAGGAGCTGGCGGAAAAAAAAGCCAGAATCCACCGGAGCCAGCGTCGGCAGACTCGAAGGGCATCTGGAAGCCCCAGTGAGATCCACGACCTCCGCGAGTACATCGCGAAAACCGCGGCAGAAGTCATAGCGGTAAAATCGCAGATTCACCACGCGACAAGCGCTCCACCCGAAATTGACAGACAACTCGAGGAAGCACGCAAGACTCCTTTCACTGCCCGGATCATGGAAACCCACATCTCAGATCAAGAGAAGATGAAAATTCCCGTCTACGATGGCACCTCCGACCCGAAGGCACATCTGCAGTCATTCCAGATCGCGATGGGAAGTTGCAGACTCAAGGAGCGCAAAAAAGACGCCGGCTACTGCCTCCTCTTTGTCGAAAACCTTAAAGGAGCTGCGCTCGAATGGTTTTCTCGCCTAAAGCGAAACTCTATCGGAAGTTTCCGCCAACTCGCTTTGGAGTTCCTCAAACAGTACTCCATGTTCATGGACAGGGAAACCTCGGACGTCGGTCTCTGGAGTCTATCTCAAAGGGAGGACGAGCCACTCCGCGATTTTATGAACAGATTCAAGATAGTAATGGCAAGAGTCACTGGAATCAGCGACAAAGTAGCAGTCGACGCTCTGTGGAAAACTCTCTGGTACCGATCTAAACTCCGACAGTGGATATCTTTCGAAGAACCGAGAACGATCCAGGACGCTCTGCACAAGGCAACGGACTTCATCATAATGGAGGAAGAGATGAAGATCCTCTCCCAGAAACACAACCCGCAGAAAACGTCCGCAAAAAGAAGGAGCTTTCGTAACGATAAGTATATCCACCACGAAGGGGAAGATCTCCAGGGCAAGCACATTACACATTCAATTCCGAACAAGGGATGACCTCCGGAAACACTTGGACCAGGAACCAGTTCAAGCATAACTCCTACTGCGATTTCCGCCAGACCGGAGGACATTCTACTATGAACTGCAAGGTTCTCGGCGCGAGGCTCGCCGCAAAACTCCTAGCCGGCGAGCTCTCGAAGGTTACGAGCATAAAAGATCTTGTCTTGGATTCCGATCGGCCTCCTAAAACTGATAAAGAGTCTCTCGAAAGGGACGCACGCGAAAATCAGTCGGGTGAGAAACGCGAAAGAAGACAAGACGACCAAGGAAACAACAGCAACTGTGGGAACCGAAATTCGCACTGTCAATTTTTGATGAACAAATGTGGAGGAAAACCGAGTTAACCCGATCTTCCTTGAAGGTCCGAATTCTCTGCGTAATAACTTTAGAATTGATAAAAGATAAGCAGCAAGATAAGAATGAATGGTCGCTCAGAGGCGTCTTATTAGTTGAAAAGTATGAATACAAAATTTCTCCGAGAGGAGTAGAGATATGCTAACTATCGGAACAACAGAACAAGAGGAGGCCAAGACGTCCTAAGCCTTGCCGTACTAGTCTAACCACCTAAGTCCTACGTTCTCTAAGCTATCATGAGTTCTCTAAGTCTAAAATCTCGGATCCTCTTCTCTTCTGCTCCAGCCCTCCTTATATAGTCGCTTTAGGTCGGTGGCCCGTTTAACCTTTCGCCTTTGGGCCCAAGTTTATCTCTTTTGGAAATATTCCATTTTCCGTTTATCTTCGTAGTTATCCTCGAGTATTGACATTTATTTGCGGAAACTTAGCATTTATCCTACTTCAATAAGTTAGGATAAATCGTCATAGCTCCTATTGGGCTTGGATCTTCAGAATCGTAAGTGAGCCTGTGGACACGCTTCAAGCACTCGAACGTTCGTACGATTTCTCGGAAAGATTATCTTTTCCGCAAAATAAATCGTATAGCCTAAAGAATCGATGTTCGAGTCGATCGTCCTTGTTTTACACGATACACTTTGCGGAAGAACCAACCTTCCTAGCTCTAGTCGTAAAACTTCGAGGATAACTCCAATCGAGTTAAACCGAGGAACATTAGGTCCGTAGCTAAGGTGCTACGACTTCACGGGAGCCACGAGGTGTGATCTAAATCGGACGGGCTGGGAACAGGCTGGACGCGTCGGCGCCCGGGGCCAGGACATGGACGAGCTCGCGCCGGCCCCCGGGACCAGCACGGGTGAGCACGCGCCGACGCCCGGGGCCAGCAGGGGCGAGCCGGCACCGGCACCCCGGACCAGCACGGGCGAGCCAGCGCCGGCACCTGGGACCAGCGTGGGCGAGCTAGCGCCGGCGCCCGGGACCAGCACAGGCGAGCCGGCGCCGGCACCCGAGACCAACGTGGGCGAGCTGGCGCCGGCGCCCGGAGCCAGGTCGCGCCCGTTCTTTTCCGATCCAACCTTTGTCGATTGTTTTATGTGGAAAGTCTGTAGACAGGAAATGATCTTAGCCGTTGATTTCGAGATAACCGTTTTTTACCCCAACAGCAACCGTCGAAGGGTCAACATGATCATCAGAGGATCGCAATTCTATCACGATTCGGTCTCTTCGATCAAGGCTTACGGACGAAAGGATAAGACGAGCTCTAACTGGGAATATTGGTCCCCGACCAATGACGTACCGAACGATACGATCACCTTCGAAGAGCATGAAAGCACCGGCATTGACAAACCGTACTGTGACCCGCTAGTCATTGATTTGGTAATCTGAGACCTCGAAGTCGCCAGGATCCTTGTCGACACAGGAAGCACGGTCAACGTCATCTACCGCGACACGCTTCGAAGAATGAGTATCGAACTCGAAGAAGTCTTCCCCGAACCAAAACCTCTCACAGGTTTTTCGGGTACGATGTCAATGACCCTCGGATCCATCAAACTTCCCATAATGGCTAAAGATGTGACAAAAATCATCGACTTCATGGTAGTCGACACTCCTGCCATCAAAAACGTCATCATGGGAACCCCCCTAGATCAATGCCATGGAAGCAGTACCATCGACTTACCATCTCGGCATCAAATTCCCAACCCTGAACGGAACATCAGTAATCCGGGGATGCCAGCAAGCAAAACCAAGTCAATCTCGACATCAGAAGCAAAACGAAGTCAAAGAAGACAGCAAGCTGTTCAATTGTTCAGTCTTCAAGATCACCTAGTTTTTATCTAAGTTATTTTCGATTTCAACAAGTTCTAAGAGTTCTTTGTATTCATTTTCTTCTACAAAAACCCTTTGTAAGTTTCTGAATAAAATCAATCACTTTTGTTTAACAAAATCTCTTAGCAACTTGTGATTCCTTTGGTCAATTGTTGGACATCGAATTTGGCTTGAAGAGTGATCTTCCATAAGCCTTGGTCTTGTTCACTAGTGGGGCTGCCTCTCACGGACTAAGACCTCAACTCAGTGTTTGATCCTTTCTGCAGATCATCCATTCATCCATCTCTACCATCGGCCACCATTCTCCTTTTCTATCTTTCATCAATTTATCTCCACCAAATCAATACTAGATCGCCTCTCAAGAGTATCCTAGGGTTGTTCCTTGACCAGGAATTCATCAAGTAGTATCATAGCAGCTTGAGGGCATATGATCAAAAGGGTTTGTCGATTCATATCTCTTCTCTTTTGGGAACCTTTTTGATTTCTGTTTCTCTGGAATTCTCTGCAATATTTCTTTCTGTTCTTCACTTTCTATCTGTTGTAACCTGAAAGAGGGCCAGCCAGTTATAAAAAAGAAAAAAAAAGAAAGAAAATCGATCAAAAGAAAGAAAAGAAATTGAAAAGGCTGAAGAGAAATCCAGCCAGACTGAAGAGAAATCCAGTCTCTGGTGGTAAAGCCCCTTGCAATTTCAAAAAAAAAAACTCTTAATTCTGTGTATCTGTTTCTTTGGGGGTTTTTTGGGATTTCTTCTTCTGGCTTTGAGTTTGTTTGTCTGATAATTGAACTCCTGGAATCACTAAAACTACTTCACAGAAACTAGTTCGAGAGAAAACAGTTGAGAGAAAACACCAAGTGAGGCTTCGGCTATCTATTATTTGTGCTAAGTTTTTTTTGTTTAAGTATCTTAACAGGAACATGTCGGATGGAAGCATTGAACCTGATGATCCTGCTCCTACTAACTTTAACAAACTGCAGTTGGAAGCCATGATGTCTGAGATCATAAAAAGGTTAAGAACTAGTAGTTTAGTTAATGAAAATACTGATAACTTTCTTGGTCAGACTTCACAGGCTAGAAAGCATGCTAGGAGCAAGAGGAGAGGCAAAAAAATAGCCACAGGAGAGACAGATGACCGAGATACTTCCTCTGGACGAAGCACTGATGGAGAACGGTCAGTAAGATCAGCCAGGTCTGATAGGGCGGCTTCTCAAACCAGAACTAAGACAAGGCGTGCTCCAAGAAACAGGCCTGATGATAGTCTTGGCAACCTCAAACTCAGGATCCCAGCATTCAGTGGAAAGAATGATCCGGATGCTTACCTAGAATGGGAAAAGAGGATGGAGCTTGTGTTTGATTGTCAAAAGTACTCAGAAACCAAGAAGGTCAGACTTGCTGCAACAGAAATCAGTGGCTATGCTCTACACTGGTGGGATCAGGTGTGTACAACTAGGAGAAGGACTGGAGAGCCACAAGTTGCTTCTTTGTTCGAGCTTAAGACAATCATGAAGAAGGGTTTTGTGCCCAACTACTATAACAGAGATGTGCATCAGAAACTAAAGAGGCTGACTCAGGGAACTAGGAGTGTAGAAGACTACTATCAAGAGATGGAGCTCCTAATGATCAAAGCCGCCATCACAGAGGATGCTGATGCAACCATTGCTCGTTTTCAAGCTGGACTCAACCGAGACATACAGGACAGATTGAGCTGCAGGATTATGAGGATATCTATGAGCTTCTCCACAAGGCCATTCTCATTGAGAAGCAACTTAAGAGGAAGACCACAACCAAGGGGACCTATGGAAATAACTTCAAATCGTCTAGCACCAAAGAAGATAAGGTCTTTGTGAAACCAAAGGAGGAGACGAAAGCTGACAAAGGCAAGGCGCCAGCCATAAGAGCTAGAGATGTGAAGTGCTTCAAGTGTCATGGGTTTGGTCATTATGCCAATGAGTGAACCAACAAGAAGGTCATGATCCTCCTGGAAAGTGGTGAATTGGTATCTGAAGAAGAAAAGGCACCAGAGGCATCTGAAGATGAATCTATAGACTACCCAGTTCATGGAGAGCTTCTGGTTACAAGGAAATCACTAAGAGTTCAAACCAAACTAGAAGACAATGATCAAAGGGAGAATCTTTTTTCATACTAGATGCACTGTTTATGATAAAGTTTGCAGTTTGATTATAGATGGTGGAAGTTGTACTAATGTGGCTAGTGAATCTCTTGTAGAAAAGCTGGCTTTGAAGACTGGAAAACACCCTCGGCCATACCTACTGCAATGGAGGAATGAAGATGGCGAGCTGAAGGTCACAGAACAAGTGATGGTTCCTATAACCATTGGGAGATACCAGGATGAGATTGTGTGTGATGTTCTCCCCATGGACTCCAGCCACATCTTGTTGGGACGGCCATGGCAGTATGATAAGAAGTCCATCCATGATGGGTACACAAACCGCCATTCTTTTACTCACCGAGACTTGTCCTTGCACCTTTGTCTCCACAAGATGTACATGAAGATCAGCTTCAACTCAAACTCAGGCGACAAGAGGCCAAGAAGGATCCAGCTCCTAAACAAAAGAAGGAGGCACATCTATCAATCAAAACCAGTGAGAACAAAAGAGCTTTGTGTCTTCACCAATCTATGCTTCTATTTGTTTTTAAGGGTGCTCTAATGTCTTCTACTGACCTTGCACCGGTTCTACCAAGTGAACTTGAGTTTCTTTTGCAGGAATATGGTGATGTCTTTCCAGAAGAGAATCCAAAAGGGCTACCTCCTTTGCGTGGTATAGAATATCAAATAGACTTTGTCCCTGGAGCTTCACTTCCAAACCGTCCTGCCTACAGAACCAATCCTGAAGAAACCAAAGAACTTCAAAGGCAAGTAGATGAGCTGATTGAGAAGGGACACATCCGAGAAAGCATGAGCCCATGTGAAGTACCAGTCCTACTTGTGCCAAAGAAAGATGGAAGCTGGCGCATGTGTGTAGATTTCAGAGCCATCAACAATATCACTGTAAAGTATCGTCACCCTATCCCTAGGCTAGATGATATGTTAGATGAGCTGCATGGATCTTGTGTGTTTTCAAAGATAGACTTGAAAAGTGGATATCACCAAATTAGAATGAAAGAAGGTGATGAATGGAAAACTGCTTTCAAAACTAAACATGGATTGTAAGAATGGTTAGTTATGCCATTTGGGCTTTCTAATGCACCTAGTACCTTCATGAGACTAATGAACCATGTTCTGGGAGCTTTTATAGGTAGATTTTTTGTGGTTTACTTTGATGATATCCTGATCTATAGTAAGAGCTTTGATGATCATGTGAACCATCTGAAATCTATGCTATAAGTACTAAGGAAAGAATCACTCTTTGCTAACTTAAAAAAGTGTACTTTTGGTACAGATCAACTTGTGTTTTTAGGTTTTGTTGTTCAGCTCAAGGAATCAAGGTGGATGAGGAGAAGATCAAGGCAATTCGAGATTGGCCAAGTCCTAAGAGTGTGGGCGAGGTTAGGAGTTTCCATGGGCTTGCTGGCCTCTACAGAAGGTCTGTAAGGGACTTCAGCACCGTTGCAGCTCCTCTCACAGAGGTGATCAAGAAAAACGTGGGTTTCAAGTGGGAAAAGGCTCAAGATGATGCCTTTCAGGATCTAAAAGGGAAGTTGACTAATGCTCCTTTGCTGGCTCTTCCAGATTTTGCTAAGACCTTTGAAATTGAATGTGATTCTTCTGGTGTAGGTATTCGGGCTGTGTTGACGCAAGAAAAAAGGCCAACAGCATATTCAGTGAGAAACTAAGTGGAGCAATGCTGAACTATCCAACATATGACAAGGAGCTTTGTGCCTTGATTAGGGCACTCCATACCTGGCAACACTATCTTTGGCCAAAAGAGTTTGTTATTCACACTGACCATGAGTCGTTGAAGCACTTAGAGGGTCAGCACAAACTCAACAAAAGGCACGCCAGGTGGGTGTAGTTCTTGGAGACTTTTCCTTATGTGATCCATTACAAACAAGGTAAGGAGAACATTGTGGCTGATGCCCTGTCCAGAAGGTACACTCTTTTCACTTCTATGGAAGCTAAGCTTTTGGGTTTTGAACAGATCAAATATTATTATGAAAATGATCAAGATTCTAAGGATCAGTATGAGCAAAGCAAGAAACACACCAGTGGAAAGTTTTATCAAGTAGATGGTTTTTTTTTTATGAGAATCGACTTTGTCTACCTAACTGTTCTTTGAGAGAGTTGTATGTTAGGGAAGCGCATGGAGGAGGATTGCTGAGGCACTTTGGAGTTTCCAAGACCTTGGCCACCTTGAAAGAACACTTCTACTGGCCGACTTTGAGAAGGGATGTGGAAAGAATCTGCACCAGATGTGTGGTATGCACCCAAGCTAAGACAAAAGCTCGATCTCAAGGTTTGTATAATCCTCTTCCTATTCCTGATGCTCCTTGGATTGATATATCAATGGATTTTGTGCTTGGATTGCCTAGGACTAGAAAGGGCAGAGATTCAATCTTTGTAGTTGTGGATAGATTTTCAAAGATGGCTCATTTCATTCCATGTCTAAAAACTGATGATGCTTTGATAGTTGCTGATCTTTTCTTTAGAGAGGTTGTTCGTTTGCATGGCATGCCTAGATCTATAGTGTCTGATAGAGATACTAAGTTTCTTAGTCATTTCTGGAAAACATTGTGGTCTAAACTTGGAACAAAGCTGAAATTCTCTACTACTTGTCATCCACAAACTGATGGACAGACTGAAGTAGTTAATAGAACTTTGTCTTCTCTCTTGCGTTCTGTGATTAAGAAGAACATCAGGACTTGAGAAGACTGTCTTCCTCATGTAGAATTTGCATATAATCATTATGTGCATAGTGCTACTAAGTTCTCACCATTCCAAATTGTTTATGGATTCAATCCTTTGACTCCTTTGGATCTTATGCCTTTACCACCTAATGAGCAAACTAATCTTGACGGCAAGGCAAAGGTCGAGTTTGTTGTTTCCTTGCATGAACAGGTCAAAAGGAACATAGAATAAAGGACCAAGAAGTATGAGGATCAAGCAAACAAGAAGAGGCGTGAACTAGTCTTGAAACCAGGAGATTGGGTGTGGATACATTTGAGAAAAGAAAGATTACCTGATGAAAGAAAGTCTAAGCGGATGTCAAAAACGGATGAGCCATTCCAAGTTGTTAAAAAAATCAACAATAATGCCTATCAGATTGATCTCCAAGGTAAGTATGCTGTGAGTTCTACTTTCAATATTTCTGACTTGATCCCTTATCATGCAGATGATTTGAATTTGAGGACAAATCCTTTCAAAGGAGGAGGGGATGATATGATCATGGCCAAACCAGTAGCTGATATTGCGCCCAAGGAGCTGAACCAGCTGGAGGAGAGTGACACTGAAGAGGAGCTGGACGAGCTGAACACTTCACTTGGACGCGGAGAGCTGGATGGAAGTGATACTGGAGCTGATTTGGTGCAAGATGGACGAGATGGACCCAAAGACAAGCATCTTGGATCAGACCTTTCTTTCTCAACCGAAACAACACAAGGCCACGACCCATTCTTCTTCTCTAATGGGCCAATAACCAGATCAAAGACCAGACAATTGAAAGAAGCAATTCTCAGCTTGGTTTGTACCAAACCGATCTCGACATCAGAAGCAAACCAAGTCAAAGAAGACAGCAAGCTGTTCAATTGTTCAGTCTTCAAGATCACTGACCTTTACTTGTCCTCAAGTAATCTTTTCAAAACACAAGGAGGAGAGACATAGACATGGAAGCAAAGCCAAAAGAAACACTCATAGCACTCAACTTGACATCCTAAAGAAACATAGCAAATAGCATGAGCAAAACTTTCTTATTATGCTCTAGCTTCACAAGGCCTATCAATTACTCTTATGCCTCTACACAAGATGCAATGCCTATCAACCAACATGCTCTCTTAACCAGCCCTCACATTGATTCACACACACACACTCAAGGTGAATTCTCACAAATGGGCACATGATCTCAATCATTTGGCTAGGTGATGAAATGGTCTAATATGGATGAAAATGAGGGTTCAATGCATCATTTCAAGGTGGCAATCACTCAAAATCAAGGAGTTTGATCATTATGCAAAATTTATCTAAGACTAGGAGCAATTCATGCATACATGGATCCATCCTCATCATTCTACCCCATTCCTAAGTGATTACAAGTTCTACACCCTTTTCATTCATCCCATAACCCAAAATGAAAAACATTCTCACATCACTCACCCAATGAACAACTCTCTTTCTCATGATTCAACCAGTAAGGACCTCTATTCATTTTTCTAAGCTCTAACTCTTTTGGTTTTCCCTTCCCCACTATCTTATTAAATCTTTCTTTCTCTCTTTTTTTTTTATTTTTCTTTTCTTTTTCTTTTCTTTTTTTTTTCTTTTATATGAAGGGGGAGGGTCAAAACATCAATCAAGAGCTTCTTATCTTTCTATTCTAGGTCCCTAGGGTTTTTCTTTCTAAATACATTATTTTTTTTGGTCAATCTCAACATTGTCACATCCCAAACCCAAGACATAAGCCTTTAAGGAACAAAAACTCCACTCACAATCCTAGAAGCTAGCTCAAATGAGGACCCTATGCTAGCAAGAGATGAGAACAAATCCATGTCACCCCCAATACTCTCAAGATTTTGCACATGACAAGCTATTAGAAAAGGCCTCACTCATGCAAATCAATGTAGGCTTCAACGAATGGATAGGTTCAAGGGTATGGACGTGCCATTTGGGTTAACAAAGAGTGGTATAATGGGGAAAGATTACCCAAATGTGTATGAGATCCATGATCAAGTATGCAAATGCCCATATGCAAGAGAAATTAAGTTCATTCAAGTCTAAGTTTAGGATGGAGCTGGTTTCAAGAACAATGTCAATATCAAGCAAGCAAGCAAGTTTCAAGAAGAGTTTTCAAGGCTCAAAGCATGCAAGCCTTTTAAAATATGCTTAAGCTACTTGATATGCTTAACTAGGGTGTCAAATTCAGTGCAAACAAGTGTTCTTTACAAGGCAATGCTCCATATGCAAATGAATGCAACCTATATGCTCTAGACTCAATCTTAAGGATGCAAGTGATGCAATCTACATGATTCAAAATTTTTTTTTTATTGCAAATATGAATGTACAATGCAATGCATGAGACTCTCAATCACAAAGCAAAAATGATCAAACACCTGGTACCTCCCCCACACTTAAATCACACAGTCTTTGCGTGAGTAAGAGAGAAGGAGAATACCCCAACAAGACAAAAGAAAATGTATATACAAGAAGGGTTGGAGTGACACATACTTGTAGTTATTGGCTGAATTGGGTGGTAGAGGACCCTTGGCCTCGGATTAGTGCCACCGGGAGAGATAGGCTGAAGCGGATAAGTGAAGGCGGGTGTCTAGAGTTGCAATGCTTGGCCGTCTTTCACCTTTTGTCTAGCCTTAGACCCAACCTGAAAAACCTCAACTATCCTTATTAAAAACCTTCGAAAGAAAGAAAGATAAAGAAATATCTAAAATGGATAAACATGGGAATGCCTCCCAAGCGCGCTTGTTTTAAGTCTCTAGCTTGACTTTGTGTGCTTGCTAATCATAAGTATCAAAAGGTTGAGCCAATGCACCTTTTGTCCTTCTCCTATGAGAACAAGGAACCAAGTATGCAAAGGAGCACACTACTGTCCATAGAAAATAGACAGATTTTTCATCAAAGAGCTTCACTAAAGATGTATCATGAATCATAAGATGCTCTTTGAGGTTCAAATGGTCATGAGAATCAAAAGAATTTGGTGGAAACACAAAGTCAACTACAGGCTCAAACGAAGTTTTAACAAAGTAGTCAACTCTATCTGCATCAACCAAATAATACACAATGTTCACATTCTCATGATAATTTTCAGCATGGGGTTTTATATCTCAAGCAAGAGCTTATCCACATCAAGTTCATCCCCTAGATCAGCAAGTGCAAGAAGAGGTCTAGGTTCATTAAGAATGAAAAACTCAGATTCAAGATCAAATGAAGCACATAGATAACTCTTGTCAAAACAAACTTCAATATGATCTCTAACAAGCTTTTCTATTCTCAACTCATCTAGTTTCCTAATTTCACATATCAGATCAAGACATTCATTTATGAGCACATGAGAATCAAGATCATGGGTAATATTCTCACCACAAGGCAAGCAAATTTCCTCAAGTTGAAGTTCTAAAGTGGAAATGATTGTACCTTCCAGCTGAAGTGGTGGAACCCAATACATTACCTCTTTAAGGTCATAAGCAACATCAAACTCATGCTGTGTAACCTCCCTTTCTTCAAACTCTGCTCGATCCCTAATGAGGTGTACCCGTATCATTCGTGCCAGGGATCTCATTGGCTTGCCCCTATTCTCTCTCATTCTCTGAAGCCGATGCAACTCCACCCTTTGGTCTGGTGTGAGTATGCGTATATCAAAGGGTGGCGGCTCCACATACACATATGGCTCATCTTCAATGTGATCTTCCTCTTCTTGTGGCTTCTCAAAGTAGCTTGAAGCCATCACAACAAAACAGAAATTCTAGAATAGAAAGTTAGTAACTGTACAAAAGCAAAACAAAGCAAGAAAATAAAGCTTAGTCTCAAGAAAGATTGAAATTCTAACGATAAATCTACTAGTTCCCCGGCAACGGCGCCAATTTGGTAGTGAAAGTTTTCAAGGCTCCCAAGTCAAATGATAGTATAGAAAGGTTGTCGAACCACAGAGAACTAGAGATCTATAGCACCAAGAATACACAAGCTTCCTTAATCTAAGCAAACAAGAAGATGGATGAAGGTAATAAGCTAATATCCTAGAAATATAAACAAGGTGATCTCAAATCCAATCTAGAAACTAGTGCAAGAACTCAATCAAATGTTAAGGATGGGTCCATGGGACAAGGGACTTGACCTTGGGTGACTAAGATCCAAGCTAGAGTGGCAGCTTTCAATCAATCTATTTCCTTATGCCTAGACAACAAAACTAAGCAAACTCTATCTCTAGATGAATGCTCTTTTGCAATGATCACCCAAGTACACCAAATCTCTTTGGCTGTAATGATCAAAGCAAGCATAAAGAATGAGTCTAATAGCAATCCTAGCTTCTTTGACAACTAATCTCTTAGGCAAAGCAAGCTAAAAGCATAGATGAGTTGGTTCAGGCATTTCATAGAACACCTTTCGGGCATGAAATGCCTATGGCTCTATGTTTGAGAGGCCAACTCAAATATAGCATTAAGAACCCCAAATCAATGCAAGGAAACAAGTAGATCTAACACTAAACACCCTAGATCTTCACTAATCACCCTTAATCACCCTAACCCATGAATCCAAAGCGTGTCTACTCTCTAATCTTCATGAGAAACCTTAAATCTATGTGAGATTCAAGGCTAATCATGTTTGTGAGAAAGAGAAACAAGATATAAGATGAAGAACTTTCTTAGATTGATGAAAGATTCAAGTTTTTCAAGATGAGGCAAAATTCTAGAGAGAAAATGAGATAAGTCCCTCAAAGGGGATACAAGAGTATTTATATGGGGCTTGGAAACCCTTAAAAACATAAAGGAGAAAGTCTAAAAAGTCCTTGAGGTCATTAAGTCTTCAGCCAATCAGAATCCAGCAAGAAGGAAGAAACTGGCCGATACACTGGTAAGGTGGTCGAGTCCCGACCCGCGTATCTCATGTTGATCCGTGGCCTCGTCCCGTGCGGGTAGCTTACCCCGGTGTGCCAGGCCGCGTACCGTCCGAGCTTCACCATCCATCAGGCCGTGCGGGTGGCTTACCCCGGGTACATCAGGTCGGGTGTGTCCAGCCTTGTCCATTCCCGAGCGGGGTGCTCAACCCGGGTACTTCACCCCGGGTACGCTGACATGCCTTCAGTGATTCGACCATAACGCCTCCAATATAACTCCAAATGACTTGAATTCACTCCCATTGGAAAGCTAACTCAAAATTCTGTGTCTCCACCAAATCTTAGCATCAGAAGATATATCTAAGGGCTCCGTCCATGCTCATCTTTGTCTTGACCAGATCATGGATTGACTTCTCTTTCCATGGCCAAACTTGATTCTTCACCTCTTTTTGGGCCATAAGGCTTCTAAACACCTCAAATCACACCAAAGCATACTCCAACACCTGATAAGGAAAAATGAATGCAAAATGGACCTAAAGATGCCTAATGCCTAACTTATATGATCAAAATGCATGAGATATGGAAGCTAAAAACATGTAAATATGCAAGATATCAATCACCTAGTTTTTATCTAAGTTATTTTCGATTTCTACAAGTTCTAAGAGTGCTTTGTATTCCTTTTCTTCTACAAAAATCAATCACTTTTGTTTAACAAAATCTCTTAGCAACTTTTGATTCCTTTGTTCAATTGTTGACATAGAATTTGGCTTGAAGAGTGATCTTCCATAAGCCTTGGTCTTGTTCACTAGTGGGGCTGCCTCTCACGGACTAAGACCTCAACTCAGTGTTTGATCCTTTCCGCAGATCATCCATTGATCCATCTCTACCATCGGCTACCATTCCCCTTTGCTATCTTTCATCAATTTATCTCCACCAAATCAATACTAGATCGCCTCTCAAGAGTATCCTAGGGTTGTTCCTTGACCAGGAACTCATCACCGTCCAAGCAATCCTTGGGACGGAAATCAGTTCCTGTTAAAAAAAAAAAAACAGACACGGTCAAGTAAGACCTAAAATGTACACGTCTTATCCAAAAAGAGAGAAGATCGAAACCACCTTATAAAAGCGAGACGTCGCGAACAACCCTCGAAAGATCTTATCTAAGCACACAGTCCATCCGCGACTTTAAAAGAAAAAAAATGATGATCGTCGATTGGCCCCAACGAACATACCTGAAAAACGTTCTCTAAAGAGAACTCTTAGTCAAACCTTTCGTAAAAAGTAAAGGTTCTCTTACATCTGACAATGATATCATAGCGCGCTATACAAAAAATCCAAAATTTTGGTCAGCACTCCAGACGGTCTCTGGAAGATGCTCGGTTCTTCCCATACAAGTCGTATAAGCCGGAATCAAGCCGCGGACTTTAAAACGGAAAGAACCAGGTAGAAATCGCCAACAGGCAAAATGAAAGTCGATTAGTCATCGCATAGCCTTAGTGCCGAAAGTAAACCTAGGTCTTGCCCTTAACCCAGTCCTACTGGTCCACAAACATTACTAGACATAATACAAAAAATGTCCCATCGCCCACGTCTATAACGCTCACGAAAACTTCGTAGAAACTCAAAAGCATTCACGAATGTATTTATCTCGAAAAAAGCCAGCGGACAAGCGACAAAACACGAGTCGAGATACAAAGTGACTACTCATATCTCAACCTCGACACTTGACAGAAGTATAGACTAAAAACATTCGTTATATATATTAGGAGACGCAAAACGGCTGGGATTCAAAGCCACCAACGGCCAGTCCCACAAATAAATTCAAATCGCCCCGTAAGGACATAGCACACTCATATAAACGGCCACACTCGGCCTAAAAACTCAACGATACAAATAACGATAAGGGAAATCTATCCCGACGATCCTCAAAAGTCAAGGTCAAGATACCCGGACATCGAAACGCCAAACGAGCTCACGGGCTGATCGACCTCTCCCTCTTCGTCCGCGACTCCGGCACCTTCATCACCAACACCGGCTCCCGCTTCTGCCGTGTCCTCCGAGACCTCGATGGAATCCCAAAGCTGTCGGACCTTTCCTTCGATCGGAGTAACCAAGGATTCGGCATGGGCACACCCGTCCATAAGGTCCGACATCTCAGCGACCTCGGCAGGAAAGGAGAAGTCCTTGTTCTGCGACTTGTAGAGGGTGGAGACCGAGCCACGGCACTCACGAAAATCGCCCACAAATTCCTGAGCATCCTTAAAACTCTCGAATTCAGTGGCAAACAAAGTGGCCCTCCGCATCATCTCGCCGACAATCGTTCGCTTTTCTCTCCTCTCCGCACGGACAAGGGCCCGAGAATGGAGCTCATCCTCTCTCCGGCTCTGTTCCTCCACCTCCTTCCGAAACCGAAAGAGTTCTATTTCATCCTCCTCGGCTTTGAAGTGAGAGATACGCGATTCCCGGAAACTTCCGACAAGCGCCGCATTGAACACCCTCATCCCCTGCATGAACTTAAGATCAAAAAAAAATATATATATATATATATATATATATATATATATATATATATGTATATATATATATCGAAATTCAGATCAAAGTTCAAAGGATAAACCTCATTGACCAAACGGGAACCTTTAGCGACTACTTTCCTCCTCGACTCTTCGTCCAGTGACTCATGAGTAGTGAAACCGGAAGGGAGGTCAGCAAAAAAGTCACTAGGAAGGGGAACCTCGCTGGTTCCACTCCTTTCCCCTGAGGTGAAACTAAGGTTCCATCCTGGCAGCAGAGGATCTCCCGAGACGTTCTCAGAGGCAACCCCTTTGCCTCTCCGAGACCTGTTTCTCCGCCTCTGAGCAGGCAAGACATCAGTGACCGGTTCTACGTCATACGGAACGTCAAGAGGCTGGGACACGGCTCAAGATAGATGGAGCTCCACCGTGCTTCGAATCCGTTCGACGGTGAAGGAGTTCCAGGAGAATGGCCTGCCGCGGAGAAGATCTCGCTTGGCAAAAAGATCGGCAAGAGTCGGCGGAAGGATCCTGTTCACTGCAAGATAATAAAAAAATCATCGTCACATGTTTTCAAGGTATCAAAATGAAAAACTTTACTAGTCCTATTACCGCGTTTGAAGTTCCACTCCCGACGGAATAGGTGGAGGTAGCTCTCCTCGACAGACTCCCCATCTATCCGGACAAAGAAAATGCGCTCGAACCATGTCTTGGGGTGCGAAGTATGCCCTTGAATTATAGCCATGTTTTTCTTTGGCACCATGCGGTTTGAGCCATCGATCCCCGTTGCTCTCGTAAACCAAAGACCCTCGAAGTCGCCAGGGTTAAGGTCCATTCCTAGCTCGTACCTCGAGATCAACACGCCAAGCCAATGCTGTAAGACCGGAACGTTTAGCTGGCTGATCGAAAGCCCAAAGCAGTGAAGCGCGCGGACGATGGTGCCGGGGATCGGAAACCAAATGCAGCAATACGCCAGGAAGGCTTCGTAGCACGTGAAGAAACCTTCCGGGGAGTTCCTCACGCTCTCGTTGCCACTCGGGATCCGAAACACGACTCCACTTGGAACCTGGTAAAAATTCCGGAGAGTCGTAAGGTAGTCGGGAGAGGCCATGCTCGGCAGGAGGGATGCATTCGGCGACCTCACGGGCCTCTTAGGGATTGGAATGTCTTGCAGAGGGGGAAGCGAGCCGCAAAGTGCTTTGTTGTACACACCCTTTGCGTCTTCATCAACTCCAAACTCTTCTTTCGGGGTGATCACCTCATTAGCGGAAGAGTCATCCGAAGATGAATGTGAGGAAGAGTGCCTCTTTGAAGATCCTTTGCTTGAAGACATTTTCTTTGTTTAAGCAAGGAGAGAAAGAGAAGAGAAATTCCTATCTTAGAGTTAAGTTCTAGTGAGGAGTAAGTTTAGAATGATAAAAAACTTACTCCATCTCTATAAGCAACAAAGGATATTTACTATTTGCTCTCGGCTTTCGGCAAACGATTACATCTCTACACCTTCATAACGAGCTATACCGCGAGCTAAGACTTGTTACCAAAACTCCACGGAACCTAGCTAGCTGGGGGGCTAACTTTTGGGATCAAAATCGGTCACGACGAAATCGATACCCGAAAATCCTCGGAAAAACCAAATCTCGGTCAAAACAACAAAAGCCAAGAAAACGAATAACCGAAACGGATCACCCAACGAGCACAGGTCTACTCGCCGGCGAGCATGACCGTAGCACGGATAAACTCGCCCAGCGAGTATGACCACATTGCGGGTCAGCTCGCCGGCGAGCTCGACCAACGCACGGGTCAGTTCGCCGGGCGAGAATGACCGCGAGTATGACCGCATCACGGGTCAAATCGCCGGCGAGCTCGACCGTAGCACGGGTCAGCTCGCCCAGCGAGTACGACCCCATCGCGGGTCAACTTGATGTCTTGCATATTTACATGTTTTTAGCTATCATATCTTATGCATTTTTGATCATTTAGATTAGGCATTAGGCATCTTTAGGCTCATTTTGCATTCATAAGTCTCTATTAGGTGTTGGAGCACACTTTGGAGATATTGAAGATGTTTGGGAGTGTTGTGATGAAAAAGAGGGGTTTAAAGATGAACATGGACGGAGGCCTTAGAAATATTTTATGATGCTAAGATTTGGTGGAGACATGGCATTTTGAGTTAGCTTCCCAATGAAAGTGGTTTCAAGATATTTGGAGCCATATTGGAGGAGTTATGATTAAAACACTGAGGGCATATCAATTCCACCCGGGTGAGCATACCCGAGGCCGACCATCAAACCAAGCCTGGACGAGCTCAGGACGCGGCCAGGACGACCCGGGGACAAGCACCCGCACGTCCTGAATGTGCTGGAAGCCTAGAACGGACGCGGCCAGTACCACCCGAGGACGAGGACCCGCACGGGACGAGGGACGAACTGATCTCCACATACCCGGACATGACCACCCGTCCATCACTTACCTGCGTACCAGCAGATACCCGACAGCACCTACCCGACTGCTTCCACCCGCACGTCCTGATGATGGATGAGCTTCGGACGCGGCCAGTACCACCTGAGGATGAAGCCGCGTATGAGGACGACCCGGACATTCCACCCGGCCACACACACCCGCGCATGGAGGCACCCGGACAGGACTACCCGGCCAACAGCACCCGCACGGCCTGCTAGCTGATGGACACGGACCACGCGGCCAAACACACCCGGCTTAGAGAGACTGCATGGCCTGGACGATGGACGAGCAGCATGACACGCGGCCTGGACATACCCGGCCTGGTCAGCACTGCCTGACCCGGGTGGTTTAGCTTCTTCCTTTCTCCTTGCTTCTTCCTTTCTCCTTGCTTCTCATTGGTCGAAAATCACTTGGCCAAGGGCATTTTAGTATTTTTGTTTTATGTTTCCAAGGGCTTTCAAGCCTATGTGTAAATACTCTTGTGATCTCATTAAGAGATCTAACTTCTTTTCTCTCAAAAACATAATAAGATCTTGAAGAAATTTTTGATCTTTGATCCTTTTTATCTCATTTCTTTTGTGTTTAATAGATTATTTTCTTCTCTAATCATGTTTAGCCTTGAATCATCATTGATTTTGAGGATTTCCATGGCTATTAGTGAGTAGATCTATTTAGGGTTCATGGGCTTGGGAGACTAAGGGTGATTAAGTGTAGATCCAAGGTGCTTAGTGTTAGATCTATCATTTCCTTCCATTGATTTGGTGTTCTTCATGCTATATTTGGGTTGGCCTCTCAAACATAGAGCCATAGGCATTTCATGCCCGAAAGGTGTTCTATGAAATGCCTGAACCAACTCATCTATGCTTTTAGCTTGCTTTGCCTAAGAGATTAGTTGTCAAAGAAGCTAGGATTGCTATTAGACTCATTCTTTATGCTTGCTTTGATCATTACAGCCAAAGAGATTTGGTGTACTTGGGTGATCATTGCAAAAGAGCATCCATCTAGGGATAGAGCTTGCTTAGTTTTGTTGTCTAGGCATAAGGAATTAGATTGATTGAAAATTTGGCATCTTGGATTGAACCTTGATTACCCAAAGTCAATTCCCTTGTCCCAAGAACCCCCTTGCCTCATTGAGAAAGAAAGTTCAATCTTTTATTGCATTTTTAATATTGTCTTAGTTTCTTAATCATCCTCTCATCTTGATTGCATTTAGATTAAGCATGAACTTGCATTCCATTTGCATTAGAATCTCTTAGAATTGGATTGACATCTTGTATTCTACAACATTTGATTAGGACCCTAGAAAAGTCCTTTCATCAAATTGGCGCCGTTGCCAAGTTCTAAGTTGATTTTGACATTGGGATTTAGTCATTTGCTTGAGACTAAGTCATTTTTATTTTTATTTTTTATTTTTATCTTGTGATATTGGTTCTTGCCTCTTCTATCTTTGTCTTTCAGGTGTATGATCACAAGAAGCAGAGGGGCATCCAACTTGGTTCCTACTATTGAAGAGATTGCTGCACTTGAGAGGGAGATAGCAAGACAAAGAAGAGAAGTAGAGCAACAGGCTCATCTTCAACGGTTGGGGTTTGAGATGGAGAATCTGCCTCAAGATGGTAATGTCCAAGGGGACAATGGTCCAAGAGCTGACAATCCTAGACCACCACGCCAGCCACATCACCAACCACGCCAAGCAAGAGCCATTGGAGCCTATGACCAACCTCACATTCATGGTCATAGGTTGGGTATCAGAGCACCAGCTGTGGAGAACAACAACTTTGAGATCAAATAAGGGCTGCTCAATGTGATAGAGAACAACAAGTTTCATGGCTTGGCTGTGGAGGATCCACTAGATCACTTGGATCAATTTGACAAGTATTGTGGTTTGTCCAAGACCAATGGAGTCTCTGAGGATGCTTTTAAACTCAGGCTGTTTCCTTTCTCTCTAGGAGACAAAGCTCATCAGTGGGAGAAGGCTCTTCCAAGTGACTCTATCCTCACTTGGAATGATTGCAAGAGGGTATTCCTAGAGAAGTTCTTCTCTTCCTCAAGGACAGCTAAGATCAGAAATGACATCTCTGGTTTTCAACAAAAGAATCTTGAGAGTTTCAGTGAAGCATGGGAGAGGTTCAAGGGCAATTGGTCTCAGTGTCCACATCATGGCTTCACCAAAGAGAGTTTGCTTAGCACCTTCTATAGAGGAGCTTTACCACAATGCAGAAATAGGCTTGATACTGCTAGCAATGGTTTCTTCTTGGGAAGAACTGAAGAGGATGCTGAAGAACTAGTAGAGAACATGGCCAAGAGTGACTCAGTTTATAGTGAGGAGCATGATAGAGCAAATAGAAGTGATGACCAGCACACAAGGAAGGAAATCAAGACCTTGCAAGAAAAGTTAGATTTGCTTCTCTCCACCCAAGCTAAACAAGAACAGATGAATTTTGTGGGTGCTCCTAGTCAAGAGGTTCCTCCTACAATCAATGAGGTTGATGGTTTAGAAGGCCAAGAGGAGTTGTGCTTCATCAATGCTAATGGCACATGGTATAGGAAGGAGCCAAACTTCCAATACCAAAACAACTATCAGCCAAGACCTCACTACAACAATCAACAAGGAGGCTACCAAACAAATCAGTCATCTCAGCCTCAAGGAAGTTCTTCCCAAGCTCCAAGCTCAAAAATGGAGTCCATGTTCAAGCAACTCTTAGAAGCTCAAGAAAGAAATGCTAAGGACATTTGTGATGAGTTCAAGAACATCCATGCCAAGATTGATGGAACTTATTCTGATCTCAACAACAAGTACATGCAACTTGCCTCTCACCTCAAAGCTTTGGAGAGCCAAGTTGCCTCCATGTCTTCATCCTCCAAGAATCCAATGGGATCTCTACCAGGAAAACCAGAGAAGAACCCTAAGGAGACTTGCAATGGTATCCTCTCCACTTCTTCAAGGATTGCGTTGAGTGATCATAAGAATGATGTTGATGAGATTGAGAGGCTAGTGCTTGGAAATCAGATTGAGACTGATACGAGACTGGTTGTGGCCACAGCTGAAGCTAGAGTTATGAAGAGAGCTGATAAGAAGGTTCAAGGAAAGATTCTGAAGATTGATGAGCCTACGGTTGAGACACAAGTTGAGAAGAGTGCTAACCTCAAGCTGAAAGAAGTGAAGGAAGAGGACAATGAGATTGAGCTATCACCCTATGATAAGCTCCCTTTCCCTCAAAGGTTCCTCACCAAAGCTCAGAAAAAAGTGGTCTCCAAATTCAGAAAAGACCTCAGTAATATTGGAGTTAAGCTTCCAGAGATCACCAATATGCAGGCTGCTCATGTCCAAATGATGATCATAAAGGACATTCTCACCCACCAAGCTGAAGTGGCTGAACTTTTGGACATCTCACTTCTGAAGATTGATCCACCAATCCCTCCAAAGTCTCTCCCTAAGCTTGAGTCTCAAGGAAAGTTCAACTTGTCTTGCTCTCTTGGTAAACTAACTATGGATGATGCTCTTGTTGATAGTGGAGCTAGTGTGAATGTCATCTCCTTGGATATGGTGCAGAGTATTGGGATTGAAAGCATGGAAACAGATACTCCTCCTCTCACCTTTGGGGATTCCTCTTCTACAATCCCACTTGGCATAATCAAGGACTTCCCCTTGAAGATTGGATACTGCACCATACCTATTGACCTCACTGTTTTGAAGATGGAATCTGAAGAGAGAGTCCCTTTGATCCTTTGCACTCCTTTCCTCACAACAGTTAGAGCTTGCATTGACTTTCCCAACAAGAAGGTCACCCTCATGCATGTCAACAAAGCTGTCTCCTACCTCTCCAACCTCCAAATGAATCAGACTATTGTGGGACAATCACTTGTGATGCACAAGCTGTTGAGAAGCCCCAAGATGAAGAGGTTGTTGGTGAGAAAGAAGGTCTTGATGGAGAGTGTTCTAAGGAGCTGTGTGTTGAGCACTTGGAAAGTGCTAAAAGAAAGGGGATGAGTGGATTCTCAAAGGCCACTCATGGCAAAAAGAAGATAGTGAAAGAGCCTCATCCTCCTCTTGATTTTCTCACACACACTCTCACTCTCCATCCAAAGAAGCTTAAGGATGGAGCCATTGAGTACAAGATCAAGCACAAAGGCAGATCCACACCATTCTCAAGTGCTAGAGCAATCTTCACTCCTCAGCTCCAAGATGACCCAATCAGGCTTCAAGAGCTTCTCTCTCAGGTCCTCACCATCACACTTGAAGGTGGGAAGGATTCTCCTTCTCACTAGTCCAAGAGAAAAGGTAGTCAAGCTAGTGACTCAAAACAAGATCACTTGGGAGGAAGTCCCATGGTTATCCTTGTATATAGCTTTGCAATTTCAAATTTCCTTTTAAGTTTTTAATAAAAGTGGTCAAGATTTTCAGGTTTTGCCAAGCACTAGAGGAGAGAAGAAAGGTGGTCAGCCACCTAAGCCTTATGATCCATGTAGCAGCCTCCTCTAGTTGCTATGAACCAAGCCAACTCCTAGTCCTAACACAAGCACCACGCCCAAATCTCCATATGTGGTATCACTCCAACCCTTCTTGTATATACATTTGCTATTGTCTTGTTAGGATATCTCTTTCTCTCTTACTCACACAGGAGACTGTGTGATTTAAGTGTGGGGGAGGTACCGGATATTTGATCATGCTTGCTTTGTGATTTTGAGTCTCATGCATTGCATTGTACATTCATAAGTGCATAGAAAATCCAAAAAAAAATTAAAATTTTTGAATCATGTAGATTGCATCACTTGCATCCTTAAGATTGAGTCTAGAGCATATAGGTTGCATTCATTTACATATGGAACATTGCCTTGTAAAGAACTCTCGTTTGCACTGAATTTGACACCCTAGTTAAACATATCAGGTAGCTTGAGCATCTTTTGAAAAAGGTTGCATGCTTTGTGCCTTGAAAACTCTTCTTGAAACTTGCTTGCTTGTCTGATATTGGCATTGTTCTTAAGACCAGCTCCATCCTGAATTTAGACTTGAATGAACTTAATCTCTCTTGCATATGGGCATTTGCATACTTGATCATGGATCTCATGCACATTTGGGTTATCTTTTTCCATTGTACCACCCTTTGTTAACCCAAATGGCACTCCCTTACCCTTGAACCCTATCCATTCTTTGAAGCCTACATTGATTTGCTTGAGTGAGGCCTCTTTTGATAGCTTGTCATGTGCAAAATCTTGAGAGTATTGGGAGCGACATGGATTTGTTCTCATCTCTTGCTAGCATAGGGTCATCATTTGAGCTAGCTTATAGGATGGTGAGTGAAATGTTTGTTACCTAATGGTTTACATTTTGGGTTTGGGGATATGATAATGTTGAGATTGATGAACAAAGAAAGTTTTGAGAAAGAAAAACCCTAGGGACCTAGAAATTAAAAAAAAAAAAAAAGCTCTTGATTGAAGTTTTTGGCCGTCCCCCTCATGTATATAAAAAAAAGAAAAGAAAAAAAAAGAAGAAAAAGAAAAAGAAAAACAAAGAAAGATTCAATAAGATAGTGGAGAAGAAAAAACTTAAGAGTTAGAGCTTAGAATGTGAATAGAGGTCCTTAGAGGTTAATCATGAGAAAGAAAATGTTCATTGGGTGAGTGTTGTGAGTATGTCTTCATTTTGGGTTATGGGATGAATAAAAAGGGTGTAGATCTTGTAATCACTTAGGAATTGGGTAGAATGATGAGGATGGATCCATGTATGCATGAATTGCTCCTAGTCTTAGATAAATTTTCCATAATGATCAAGCTCCTTGATTTTTGAGTGATAGCCACCTTGAAATGATGCATTGAACCCTCCTTTTCATCCTTATTAGACCATTTGATCACCTAGCCAAATGAATGAGATCTTGTGCCCATTTGTGAGACTTCACCTTGTGTGTGTGTGTGTGTGAATCAATGTGAGGGCTGGTTAAGAGAACATGTTGGTTGATAGGCATTGCATCTTGTGTAGAGACATAAGAGTAATTGATAGGCCTTGTGAAGCTAGAGCATAATAAGAGAGTTTGCTCATACTATTTGCTATGTTTCTTTAGGATGTCAGGTTGAGTGCTATGAGTGTTTCCTTTGGCTTTGTTCCCATCCTTGCATCCATCCCCCTTGTGTTTGAAAAGTTTACTTGAGGACAAGCAAAGGTCTAGTGTGGGGGAGTTGATGTCTTGCATATGTACATGTTTTTAGCTATCATATCTTATGAATTTTTGCTCATTTAGATTAGGCATTAGGCATCTTTAGGCTCATTTTGCATTCATGTTCTTTAGGTGTTGGAGCACACTTTGGAGATATTGAAGATGTTTGGGAGTTTTGTGATGAAAAAGAGAGGTTTAAAGATGAACATGGACGGAGAACTTAGACATATCTTCTGATGCTAAGATTTGGTGGAGGCATGGCATTTTGAGTTAGCTTTCCAATGAAAGTGGTTTCAAGACATTTGGAGCCATATTGGAGGAGTTATGATCAAAACACTGAGGGCATATCAATTCCACCCGGGTGAGCATACCCGAGGCCGACCATCAAACCAAGCCTGGACGAGCTCAGGACGCGGCCAGGACGACCCGGGGACAAGCACCCGCACGTCCTGATTTTGCTGGAAGCCTAGAACGGACGCAGCCAGTACCACCCGAGGACGAGGACCCGCACGGGACGAGGGACGAACTGATCACCACATACCCGGACATGACCACCCGTCCATCACTTACCCGCGTACCAGCAGATACCCGACAGCACCTACCCGATTGCTTCCACCCGCACGTCCTGATGATGGATGAGCTCCGGACGCGGCCAGTACCACCCGAGGATGAAGCCGCGTATGAGGACGACCCGGACGTTCCACCCGGCCACACACACCCGCGCATGGAGGCACCCGGACAGGACTACCCGGCCAACAGCACCCGCACGGCCTGCTAGCTGCTGGACACGGACCATGCGGCCGAACACACCCGGCTTAGAGAGACCGCACGGCCTGGACGATGGACGAGCAGCATGACACGCGGCCTGGACATACCTGGCCTGGTCAGCACTGCCTGACCCGGGTGGTTTAGCTTCTTCCTTTCTCCTTGCTTCTCATTGGTCGAAAATCACTTGGCAAGGGCGTTTTAGTATTTTTGTTTTATGTTTCCAAGGGCTTTCAAGCCTATGTATAAATACTCTTGTGATCTCATTAAGTGATCTAACTTCTTTTCTCTCAAAAACATAATAAGATCTTGAAGAAAATTTGGATCTTTTATCCTTTTTATCTCATTTCTTTTGTGTTTAATAGATTATCTTCTTCTCTAATGATGTTTAGCCTTGAATCATCATTGATTTTGAGGTTTTCCATGGCTATTAGTGAGTAGATCTATTTAGGATTCATGGGCTTGGGAGACTAAGGGTGATTAAGTGTAGATCCAAGGTGCTTAGTGTTAGATCTATCATTTCCTTGCATTGATTTGGTGTTCTTCATGCTATATTTGGGTTGGCCTCTCAAACATAGAGCCATAGGCATTTCATGCCCGAAAGGTGTTCTATGAAATGCCTGAACCAACTCATCTATGCTTTTAGCTTGCTTTGCCTAAGAGATTAGTTGTCAAAGAAGCTAGGATTGCTATTAGACTCATTCTTTATGCTTGCTTTGATCTTTACAGCCAAGGAGATTTGGTGTACTTGGGTGATCATTGCAAAAGAGCATCCATCTAGGGATAGAGCTTGCTTAGTTTTGTTGTCTAGACATAAAGAATTAGATTGATTGAAAAGTTGGCATCTTGGATTGAACCTTGATCACCCAAACTCAATTCCCTTGTCCCAAGAATCCCCTTGCCTCATTGAGAAAGAAAGTTCAATCTTTTATTGCAGTTTTAATATGGTCTTAGTTTCTTAATCATCCTCTCATCTTGATTGCACTTAGATTAAGCATGAACACTTGCATTCCCATTGCATTAGAATCTCTTAGAATTGGATTGACATCTTGTATTCTACAACATTTGATTAGGACCCTAGAAAAGTCCTTTCATCACAACTCGCCGGCGAGCTCGACCAAAGCACAGGTCAGCTCGCCCGGCGAGCGCGACCGTAGCGCGGGTCAGCTCGCCAGGCGAGTACGACCCCATCGCGGGTCAGCTCGCCGGCGAGCTCGACCGTAGCACGGGTCAGCTCGCCCGGCGAGTACGACCCCATCGCGGGTCAACTCGCCGGCGAGCTCGACCAAAGCACATGTCAGCTCGCCCGGCGAGCGCGACCGTAGCGCGGGTCAGCTCGCCCGGCGAGTACGACCCCATCTCGGGTCAACTCGCCGGAGAGCTCGAGCACGGCATAGGTCAGCTCGCCCGGCGAGCGCAACCATCCCCTCGACGACCATTTCGAACCCAGTCCTATCCCATGACCATGCATCTTCGTCCGAAGTTTCCGCAACTCAATCCTTGGGTCCATGGACACAATACCAACGTTCCGTCTAAAAACATCGTCAAAAGTCTTCGGGAAATTGGGAAGGTTATGTCCCTCAAACGGTTTCCCACTCTTCGTAATAAAACAAGTTACGATTAACTCAACATCAACTGCCTCGGCTACGCGAAGAGACAAAATTCCGTTGGGAAAATCATGCCAATGCCAACGGCTACTTCGCGAGTAAAATTAAGTCTCGATACGGCCCAAAGAGGGTCCGAATTGCGGACAACGGCCCATCTATGATCCTAAGAGACTTGAGCCCAAAGACTAGGATGACGGTTTATCTTATCCGCGGGAAGAGATAAATGTCAAATTTCCACGAAGATTAATGTCAAATTTCCGCGAAGATAAATGTCAAGTTTCTGAAGATAATCACGAAGAAAAAAGGGATATGGAAAAGCCCGTTCCGCGACAAGTCCGGCCCGAGAGGAGGTAAACCGACCTAAAGGAGGAGTATATAAAGAGGACTTAGGACGAAGAGCAGAAAAGGAACTTTTCAAAGGAACCTTAGAACTTATAGAAATTTAGGCATTTTTCCGTTTCTACTATCGACCTGCGACTCAACTAGGTTAGAACTTAGGTTGCTAGACTAGCGAACTCGCCGACAGCTCTCGTAGCCAAGGCTCTCACCAGTTGTTCACGCTCAAACGCGGATTCGGAAATAAGATCTTTTTGCTCTGTTTTCTTTTACGATTTACTACTTTGCTATTTTCGTCGTATTGATTGTGTTGTGTGTGGCCCAGCAGATAACCGGGACCTTCAGGGGAAACTAGGTTTACTTGGTTTTCCTCCGATCAACTAAACCTCAACGGTGTGAATTTCGGTTCCCACAATTGCCTCCTATGAAAGTGCAATAGCCTGTAGTAGACCTCCTGTCCACTCTATCACCAGCCTAATCTGCATCACAATATCCCACAATTTCTGTGTTCTTGTTGCAACCCATCGAAATGTTGAAATAAATAAGGGAATGTCCAGAAGAAGAGACTGGTTCATGATCCAAGTTTGATATTGTAAAGGAAGTGATCCGGATGCTTCAAGATATGACTGGTTCATACAGACTTGTGAACCGAGTTATTGTTAGAAGGAAGAAGCATGGCTGTGTGTGATTCATTGATCTGAGAAATAAAGAAGACAAAGAGAAGAAGAGGGTTGGGGTCAAAATCGGTCAAAGACGCAATCAAGACCCGAAAGTCCATGGAAACAATCAAGGGTCGAATAAAACAAAGAAAAAAACTAGTTATTCGACGAAAACTTTGGAAGGGATGATCGCATCATAGCCCCGCACACCAGCAGGAGCGGCCACGGCCTAGCCCCGGGCGTCGGGCGCCGGCTCGCCCGCGTTGGCACCGGGCGCCGGGCGCCGGGCGCTGAGCGCCGGCTCGCCTGTGCCGGCACCAGGTGCCGTGCGCTGGCTTGCCCGTGCCGGCACCGGGCGCCGGCTCGCCCGTGCTGGCACCGGGCGCGGGCACCGGCTCGCCCATGCTGGCACCGGGCGCCAGGCGCCGGCTCGCCCGTGCTGGCACTGGGCGCTGGGCGCCGGCTCGCCCGCCCTGGCACCGGCGCCGGGCGCCGGCTCGCCCGTACTGGCACCGGGCGCCGGGTGCCGGCTCGCCCATGCTGGCACCGGGCACCGGGCGCCGGCTTGCCCGTTCTGGCACCGGGCACCGGGCGCCGGCTCGCCCGTGCTGGTGCCGGGCGCCAGCTCGCCTGTGCTGGTGCCGGGCGCCAGCTCGCCTGTGCGGGTCACGGGCACCGGGCGCCAGCTCACCCATGCTTGTCACGGGCGCCGGGCGCCAGCTCGCCCGTGCTGGTCACGGGCGCCGGACGCCTACATCCATGTCCAAATCCCGGGCGCCCACGTACGGACCACTCGAAAAGTGCGATCTTCTTCCTGTAAGACCGTCTCAACAAACTAGTCCAACTATGCACTATGTATCCTTGCTCGAAGACTCACCGTTCAATTCCTTGGAGACAAGAAACCCAAGAACCCCGTTTCGTGTTGGTCGAAATAAATCGGGAAAGCTTCGGGAGACCACCAAAGGTTCTGTTGACGATGGATCTCGATTCATCGTATAAAACGATCACGGTTATTCTAAAAACACCACTCATCTAGACTATACGGTGAATTGAGGTTCCTTCGGCAAAACAAGTATCATAACAGGCTGGTTTCTCGGAAAAATCGTAAAACGTCCACGATCGAAACAACGGCCCCAGAAGGCCCGAACGCGACCGAATCGGCCCACTTGCGATTTTCCAGGAAACCAAGTCGAGATGGACATGACGCCCCATGTTTATCTTAACATAAGATAAATGTCAAGTTTCCCGAAGATAAATGTGAAGTTTCTTGAAGATAAATGTCAAATTTCACGATAAACATGAAGACCGGCGGAAATGGAAAGAAGCCCGATTCGTGATAGGTTCGGCCCAAAGGAAGAATGGACCGTCTTAAGGAGGAGTATATAAGAAGAGCTTGGGGAGAGGAGCAAAGGGAGAACTTTTTGAGAGCAACATAGCACTTAGAGTAACTTAGGCACTCTTTTCCGTTTTTACTAGCGAGCTGCGACTAACCTAGGTTAGAACTTAGGTTGCTAGACTAGCGAACTTGCCGACAGCTCTTGTAGCCAAGGCTCTTACCTGTTGGTCACGCTCAAACGCGGATTCGGAAGTAAGATATTTTGCTCTATCCTTTTTTCTTACGATATTCATTCTGTTTTCTTATTCTCTTTGTCGTACTGATTGTGTCGTGTGTGGCCCAGCAGATAACCGGGAATTTCGGTTCCCACAGTTTGGCGCTAGAAGGAAGGGGGGTACGGATCTATCTCACTCGCAACCACACACGCTCGGTCTGATATGGCGACCAACACTGACAACCCGCAAACGCACGACTGAGCTCCCATCGATGCCAACGCGACCAATACTCCAGCTGGAAACGTATCAACGGTCACCACTGACACCACGATACTCGACCAGATGAAAGAGATGTTCGCCTCCTCTTAGAAACAGGCGGACGAACAAGGAAAACTTGTGGCCTCTCTCGCAAAACAGGTGGAAACCTTAACTGCGAAGGCCAAGAGCAAGGTCCCACGAGGGATCACAAGAGCCCGCAGCGGCAGAAGACTTGACTTCGAGACTCCAGGCGATCGAGCTGCACGCACGGACAAGACTTCTCCAGGCCAAAAGCCTAACGAACCTCTCCAACTGGGTGCGCAACCGACCACGGAGAATCTTCCACCTCCCGCTGGGGACAACGAAGAAAACAACAAGCGGATTGACTTAGACATCAGCGACCAATCCGATCATTCGGATGGTAGCGCTGATGTTCCTCCTAGAAGGATCCGAAGTCAGTCTGCTCGACAGACGGTCTCCTTCGAAAAACCCATGACAGAAGAGGAAGAATACCTCTACTGGATGGAACAGGAGGAACTGGCGGAGGATCAAACTCGGATCCATCGTAACCAGCGACGACAAGCTCGGAAAAACGCAGGTAGCGATAGCGAGATCCACGATCTCCGCGAGTCTCTCGCAAAAACAGTAGCTGAGGTCAAAGCGGTGAAATCACAAATTCACCAGGAAACTATTGCCGCTCCCGAGATCGGTAGACTTCTCGAGGAAGCACGAAAAACATCGTTCACCGCTCGGATCACAGAGACACGCATCTCAGACCCTGGGAAGATCAGGATTCCCGTCTACGACGGAACCACACATCCGAAGGCACACTTACAGTCCTTCCAGATCGCGATGGGAAGATGCAAACTCCCGGAGCGTGAACGAGACGCCGGACACTACCTTCTCTTTGTCGAGAATCTCAGGGGCGCCGCGCTCGAATGGTTCTCTCGGCTCAAAAGAAACTCTATCGGAAGTTTCCGCCAACTAGCCTCTGTGTTTCTCAAACAGTACTCCATGTTCATGGATAGAGAAACTTCCGACGTGGACTTATGGAGTCTGGCTCAAAAGGAAGACGAATCGCTTCGCGACTTCATGAGAAGGTTCAAGCTAGTGATGGCCAGAGTGACTGGTATCAGCGACAAAGTCGCAATCGACGCCCTGAGGAAAACTCTCTGGTACAAGTCAAAGTTCTGAAAGTGGATATTGCTGGAGAAACCACGGACGATCCAGGATACCCTCCACAAGGCAACGGACTTCATCGTCATGGAAGAAGAGATGAGAGTCCTATCGCAAAAGCATGGGCCGCAGAAAACGTCCTCAAAGAAGAAACCCTCTCGTAACGACAATTGCGTCCATCACGAAGGGGAAGACGCCCAAGGCGAACATAACTACGCCATAACCTCGGAGCAAGGAAAAACCTCCGGAAACACCTGGACCAGGAACCAGTACAAGGATAATTCGTACTGCGAGTTCCACGAAACCAGAGGTCACTCCACCGCGAACTGCAAGGTTCTCGGCGCCAGGCTCGCCGCAAAGCTCCTCGCCGGCAAACTATCAAAGGTCAAAGGTATAAAGGACCTGCTCCTGGAGTCTGACCGCCCAAAAACCAACAAGACCGTCTCCGAGGACCGCGCGCCTGAAAGTCAGTCAGGTGAGAAGCGCGGAAGGAGACAAGACGACCAAGGGAACAACAGCAGTCGTCAGAGGGTGAATATGATCATCGGAGGGTCGCAGTTCTACGAAGACTCGGTCTCGTCAATCAAAGCCTACGGGTGAAAAGCCGAGACGAGTTCCAACTGGCTTCCGGATAGCGATATTCCCAACCACGCGATCGTTTTCGAGGAACAAGAAATTGTCGGAATCGACAAACCTCATTATGATCCTCTAGTCATCGACCTGGTGATCCAGGATCTCGAAGTTGGCCGCATCCTTGTCGATACAGGAAGTACGGTCAACGTCATCTTTCGAGACACCGTCTACAGGATGAAGATCCCACTTGGGAAAGTCGTCCCTGAGCCAAAACCTTTGACTGGGTTTTCGGGCGGCACCTCCATGACCTTCGGGAGCATTAAGCTCCCAGTCATGGCTAAGGAAGTCACAAAGATCGTCGAGTTCACAGTAGTCGACAACCCGGCCATCTACAATGCCATTAGGGGAACCCCTTGGATAAACTCCATGAAGGCAGTACCGTCCACATATCACCTCGGCATCAAATTTCCGACTCCAACCGGAACTGCAGTAATCTGGGGTAGTCAGAAACAGTCGAGTCTCTGCTACCTAGCCGAGTTCAAACTGCAAAAAGATCGGAACGCCCCTGCGGCCAACCCGAAATGAGCAAAGGAATCACACAACATTCCTGAAAACTCGAAAAAAGATGATCCAGAATCATCCGAACAGGCAACGATTCAAGACAGCGACAAAGTCTCTGAGTCCATCGCCGTAAAAGCAGACAACTCGACCCCCGCACAAACCACCGATTCGACTAGTACGATCGGAAGGGCGACCCAAAAGGAGTAAAAACGTCTGCAGCAACAATCAGAACTACGCGATGGCTTGATCCTCGAAAGAGGTACGTAGGCAGCTCGTCGAAACCCGGCGAGTTCAGCTATCCCCCACACCAAAAAGGGGGGGGGAGTGGGTACGTATACTCCTATACTCCTACAAAAACGCGAAATATCCGCACATGTATTCGAAATTTTCGAAACTTTTTCAATAAAATTCTTTCAATCAAACTTTGAAAGCATGCTTAACACAGTAATGCATCAAAACTTTGGAAAAACGAAAATCATATCTTCGAGGAACCGCGAGACGTCGCAATTTCCCAGAGGTATCGAAATCGCATCATCCATCAAAACAGTCCACCTGCGACTTTAAAAAAAAAAAACAAACGCCCGTCGATTGGCCCCGACGGACGAACACAGAAACGTTTCACTAATACAAACCGTAGTCAGACCTTTTCAAGGTCCTCTTACATCCGACAAGGATATCATAGCGCGCTATACAAGAAGTCCAAAATTTTGGTTAGCTCTTCCAAACGGAAGTAGATCGATTCGCACCTAAACAAATCATATAAGCCGATAACAATTCGCGGATTTTAAAACGGTGCGAGTCAGGACGAAATCACTAACAGGCAAAACGAAAGCCGATCAGTCATCGCATAGCCTTAAAGCTGAGAGTAAGCCTAGGTCTTGCCCTAAACCCAGTCTTGCTGGATCTTGACATCTCACAGACATAGTATCGACACCAGATACGAGATCGAAAAACATGTCTCTCATCGCTAACACCTAAAACACTCGCTACAAAGTAGTACACGAACCTAGCGACAAAATAAGAGTTAGAATACGAAGTGACTACTCGGATTCTACCCTCTACACTTGACGAAAGTATAAATCAAAACACAAGGCAAATTTCTGCAAAATCCTCATGATATATATTCAAGCCACAGAAACGGCAGGGATTCAAAGCCACCAATGGCCAGTCCCGAAATATTCAAAGGTTACACGACCTCCGACGGTCGCGGCATATACAAGTAAACAGGCCTCACACGGCCACGCAAACAACTATCAAGATAAAGGGATATAATCCCAACGACAATCCTCAGTAATCAAGGTCAAGGTATTCAGACGAGAAGATCCCGAACGAAGTAACAGGCTGGTCAACTTCTTCACCCACGCCTTCCGCATTTCCGCCTGCTTCGACCTCAACCGTGTCTTCCAAAACCTCGATGGGGTCCCAAAGCTTACTGACCCTTCCTTCGATCGGAGGAACTAAGGATTCAGAGTGAGCGCATTCGCTCATAAGACCTTCCATCTCAGCGATCTCCGGGGGGAAGGAGAAGCCCGAGTTCTGCGACTTGTGAAGGTAAGCGACTGATCCCCGGCACTCGCGGAAATCACCCACAAACTCTTGAGCTTCCTTCAAGCTCTCGAACTCGTTGGCGAACGATTCAGCCCTCGGCACCATCTCGGCAGCAATCGCTCTCCTCCCTCTCCTTTCCGCACAAACAAGGGTCCGAGAATGAAGTTCGGCCTGCTTCCGACTTTGTTCCTTAGCCTCTATCCGGAAACAGAAGAGTTCGCGTTCGGCTTCCTCGGCTTTGAAGCGAGAGATCCTCGATCCTCGAAAGCTTTCATCAAGTGCCGTTCCGAACACCCTCATCCCCTGTATAAACTTAGGATCAGAAAAATATATATCCAGCAATGGTAATATATATGATCAAAGTTTAAAGGATAAACCTCGTTGATTCGTTGAGAACCCTCGGCAAAAGCTCTCTTCTTCACGTCATCCTCAAGCGACTCATCAGTAGTAAACGCTTGAGGGAGATCGTCGAAAAAATTGCTAGGCAGGAGAAACTCGCTGGTTCCACCCCCTTCCCCCGGAACAAAGTCAGGGTCTCTTCCTAATGGCGAACGATCTTCCAAGGCCGTCTCACATTCGACCTTTTTGCCTTTCCGAGACCTATGTCTCCGCCTCCGAACAGGCAAGACAGCAGTCGGCTCGACATCGCACGGAACGTCGGAAGGCTGAGAGGTGACTCGGGATCGATGGAGTTCCACCGCATTTCGAATCCGCTCGACGGAAAAAGTACTCCAGAAGAATGGTCTTTCCCGAAGAAGGTCTCGTTTGACGAAAATATCGGCATGAGTGTGCGCGACAATCTTGTTAACTGCATGATGAACAAAAGCTTTATCTTCATGCACGTTCAAAGTACGAAAACAAAAAAAAGGGAACTAGTCGTGTTACCGCGATCGAAGTTCCACTCCTGAGGGAATAAGTGAAGGCAACTTTCCTCCACGGATTCCCCATCTATTCGTACAAAGAAGAAGCGATCAAACCACGACTTGGGGTTCGAAGTAGTCCCTTGGATTATGGCCTTGTTCTTCCGTGGGATCACGGAATACGAACCTTCAATCTACGTTGGCTTGGTATACCAAAGTCCCTCGAAATCACTATGGGTAAGGTCCATACCTAACTCGTAACTCGAGACTAGCACGCCAAGCCAACTCTACAAAGACGGGACGGTGAGCTGGCTGATTGAAAGTCCGAAAGAACGAAGCGCACGGACAATGGTACCAGGGATCGGGAACCACATGCGGCTGTACGCGAGAAAAGCTTCATAGCAAGTAAAGAAGCCCTGCGGAGGATCCCTTGCGCTCTCGCCAGCGGTCGGAATTCGGAACGTGACCCCATTCGGAACTTGGTAAAAGTTTCGAAGAGTCGTGAGGTACTCGGGAGAGACCATGCTTGGTGAGAAAGGCGCGCCCGGCGCCCTCTGAGGTCTCCTGGGAATGGGGATGTCCCGCGGAGGCGGACACGAGCCACATACAGCTTGGTAGTATGCCTCTCTCGTATCCTCGTCAACTTCTTCTTCGTGTTTCGGCGCAACCACTTCATCGACGGGAGAATCGCCCGAAGATGAATGAGAAGAAGAATTCCTTTTAGAGGATCTTGATCTTGAAGACATTTTTTCTTGAGAGAGAAACTTTAGAAGGTAAAATCCTTGTGATGAAGTAAGAATGACTGAAAGTTCTTACTCCATCTTTATAAGGAAAGAAAAGTTACTATTTACTCGACTTTCAGCAAACGATTGCGTCTCCACACCTTCCTATCCAGCTATACCGCGAGCTAGGACCTGGTACCAAAAACCACGGTCCTAGCTAGCTGGGGGGCTAACTGTTGGGGTGAAAATCGGTCAAAGACGCAATCAATACCCGAAAGTCCTTGGAAACAATCAAGCGTCGAATAAAACCAAGGAAAAAACCATTTATTTTACGAAAACTTCAGAAGGGATGATCGCATCATAGCCCTGGACACCAGCCGGATCGGCCACGGCCTAGCACCGGGGGCTGGGCGCCGGCTCGCCCGTGCTGGCACCAGGCGCCGGGCGCCGGCACACCCGTGCTGGCGCCGGGCGTCGGCTCGCCCTTGCTGGCACCTAGTGCCGGGCGCCGCCTCGCGCGGGCCTGGCACCGGGCGCCGGGAGCCGGCTCGCCCGTGCTGGCACCGGACGTCGGGCACCGTCTCGCCCGTGCTGGCACCGGGTGCCGAGCGCCGGCTCGCCCGTGCTAGCACCGGGCGCCGGGCGCGGGCTCGCCCGGGCTGGCACCGGGCGCCGGGCGCCGGCTCGCCCGTGCTGGCACCGGGCGCCAGGCACCTGCTCGCCCGTGCTGGCACCGGGCACCGGGCACCGGCTCGCCCGTGCTGGCACCGGGCGCCGGGCGCCGTCTCGCCCCTTCTGGTGTTGGGCGCCGGGCGCCAGCTCGCCCGTGCTGGTCACGGGCGCCGGGCGCCAGCTCGCCCGTGCTGGTCACGGGTGCCGGGCGCCAGCTCGCCCGTGCTTGTCACGGGTGCCGGGCGCCAGCTCGCCCGTGCTTGTCACGGGTGCCGGGCGCCAGCTTGCCCGTGCTGGTCACGGGCGCCGGGCGCCAGCATCCATGTCCAAATCCCGGGCGCCCACGTACGGACCACTCGACAAGTGCGATCTTCTTCCCGTAAGACCGTCTCAACAAACTAGTCCAACTATGCACTTTGTATCATTGCTCGAAGACTCACCGTTCAACTCCTTGGAGACAAGAAACCCAAGAACCCCGTTTCGTCTTGGTCGAAATAAATCGGGAAAGCTTCGGGAGACCACCAAAGGTTCTGTTGACGAATGTATCTCGATTCATCGTATAAAACAATCACGGTTATTCTAAAAACACCAGTCATGTAGACTATACGGTGAATTGAGGTTCCTTCGGAAAAACAAGTATCATGACAGGCTGGTTTCTCGCAAAAATCATAAAACGTCCACGATCGAAACAACGGCCCCAGAAGGCCCGAACGCGACCGAATCAGCCCACTTGCAATTTTCCAGGAAACCAAGTCGAGATGGACATGACGCCCCATGTTTATCTTAACATAAGATAAATGTCAAGTTTTCCGAAGATAAATGTGAAGTTTCTTGAAGATAAATGTCAAGTTTCCCGATAAACATGAAGGCCGACGGAAATGGAAATTTATTTAAATTAAAAGTCACATGCTATCTTAAGAAAGAGAGCTGTTAGGAAAGGTCACTATCTGCCAAGCTCTGAACACGCCAGTCTGCTCTACACCAGCCTGCTCTGATCCTCACTTCCCACAATATTATTGTTTATGTTTCCCTTGTTTATTCATAGTTTAATGTTGTTGCAAGTTGCTGTATTTTGGCTATATAAAGCCTCCTTGTACCACGAAATTAAGTAAGGAGAGTAGTACTCTTTCTTCACATACTCTGGTTACTAAACCCTCAGATTCTCTTATTCTCTCTATTCTCTTGTCTCACACGACCTCCATTACTCCCTTATACTCTTGCATAGTCAGAAACTGTCTAAAGCACTTTATACTCTCTTCACCTTCTCACTACATTCAATTGCTCATCAATCACTCTCTCTGGTTTCATACTGAACCATAAGCTTATTCTCATCATATTCCTATTAATTCCTCTCAATTCTGTCATGGTATCAGAGAAACAAAGCTCTTGAGAACCTTTTGACTTCCGCAAACTTTTTCTTAGAAAATCTCTGTCAAATTTCTGTTCATTTTTTCCTGGATACAACTCTTTATCCACTGGTCCAAAGGTCTTCCATGAGGGAGGAACCTCACCAGTACTGAAGAAAAGGGTGTATTCCAGTCTTCGAAACCCCAAGAAAGCTTCAGCAAGTTCAGAAAAACTCTGCAAGCTCGGGTTCTTGTTCATCTTTCTTGAGAGAAGTCTTTTACCCAGCAGTCCATAGCCCTCCAAGAAGGAGATATCAACAACTATGGCGTGTCCAGTGACTCTCAAGAGGTTAAGGTGTTTCAGAATGAAGAAAATAACTCCTGAAAGAAAAGGTGTTTGGAGCTATTCCTCAAGTGAAGCTTCAAGACTATACACTTTTGTGTATTAGAGTGTGTTTAAAGATTAATCTGAGTGGTTTGTGAAAGATTAAAGAGATTAGAGTGAATAAAGAACAAGAGAGAGACTCAAAACTCCATTAGTCTTCGTAAGGTTTCAGATACAACATATATATAGAGAGGGGCGGAGAATAAGAGACATTTCAAAACCTAATGAGAGCATGTGAAGTCAACTGACCAGGGGAGCCTTATTTTGAAATACATGTCTGAGAATGCTCACATGCTTGCTACCTTTTGCTTTATCTTTACAGCCTGTCACAGCCTGGCTAAGCTCTTCCCTTATCCTTCCCACGTCCAGATAAGCGTAGACTGTAACTCTCCTCAAGCTAAACCCTTCACTTCTATCAGACACCCTTCTGGCCTTAGTTACTTCACTTCTTACTTTTACTGCTCAGTAACTTTATTTTACTTCTCAGTAACTTTCTCATTCCCACACATTGCACACTTCATCTCATCTTCTCAAACATCCTCTCATTTATTTTTTATCTCAATATTCCCCCTCAAGCTTGACCATGTGGAACAAGTCAAGCTTGGAAAGCCATGAGATCTTCCTCATTAAAAACCTCACCGAGGAAAACCCATTGGGACAAAACCTTGATGAGGGAAAAAGAGTAAAGACATCATGACTAAGGGGATCAGCTCTTGGGTGTAAGATCAATGAGCCCAAGCCTTGAGAGAATGGACTCCATTGTCTTCAACCTAGCTGCCTTAGTAAACACATCTGCAAGCTGATCTTCACTTCTTGTATAACATGGCAGTATCACTCCTAAGATAATCATCTGCCCACCTTGTGACAATCAACTTCAATATGCTTCGTTCTCTCATGAAAAACTGAGTTAGATGCAATGTGGATGGCCGCTTGATTGTCACAATGCATTGTCATAGGAGTACTCTGCTCAATCTCCAGATGCTTCAAGATACCCTTAATCCATACTAACTCGTTTGTCAGCTTCAACATAGCCCTATACTCAGCTTCAGAACTTGAACAGGAGATGACCTTCTGCTTCTTACTCGTCCACGTAACAAGGTTTCCTCCAATGAGTGTACAATACCCTGTAGTTGATCTCCTGTCGACTCTACTCCTGCCCAATCAGCATCACAATACCCAACCACTTCTGTACTGCCATTACAACCCATCCAAACTCCTTGTCCAGGCGTGCCACTCAAATACCTCAGTATCCTATCAACCATCTTCTAGTGATGTACCTCTTGCGCCTGCATATGCTGACTCACTTGATTCACAGCAAAACATATATCTGGTCTGGTGACGGTCAAGTAGATCAGCTTGCCAACCATCTTCCTATACAGCTTGGCATCCTCAAACAACTGGTTCTCTTCAACCTCCCCCTCACACAAGACCTTATATCCCTCCTCAAGAGGTGTCTTAGCTATCTTTTCTCCAAGCACATCAGTCTCCTTCAGCATATCCATAGTATACTTTCTTTGAGACATAAACAAACCCTCCTTAGATCTGCATATCTCGATCCCCAAGAAATACTTCATCTCTCTCAAGTCTTTAATATCAAACACAGACTTGAGGAACTCTTTAGTGGCTTTAGTCCCAGCCTTATCACTTCCTATGATAATCAGATCATCCACATATACCAGTATCACAATGATGCCTGATGGAGTAACCAGAGTGAAGAGAGTATGATCCAGTTCCGACTTCCTGAACCCTCTCCCATTGAGAGTTGTACTCAGATTTCTGTGCCATGCTCTAGGTGACTGCTTCAGCCCATATATTGCTTTCTTCAATCTCAAAACATTTTCTGGCTTTACTAGATGCTCAAGACCAGGAGGAGGAAGCATGTATACCTCATATTCTAGCTCACCTTGTAAGAAAACATTCTTCACATCCATCTGCCACAAATCCCACTCCAAGTTTGTTGCAATGGATAACACAATCCGAATAGTGTGAAGCTTGGCTACTGGAGCAAAGGTGTCAATATAATCTTCTCCATAAGTCTGAGTGAACCCTCTTACTACCAGTCTAGTCTTCTTCCTATCTATCTTCTCATTTGTCAAATACTTAATAGTAAAGATCCATCTGCTTGACACTGCTCTCTTCCCCTTTGGTAGCTCACTCTCATACCATGTATCATTCCTGATCATAGCATTAGCCTCATCAGCTACCGAATCTCTCCACTCTTGTAACTCCATAGCCTCTTCATAGGACCTTGGTACATAGCTCTCATCCAGACTAATCATGAAGGCTTGATGCTCTTCAGGAAACTCAGCAAAGGAACACACGGCTTGAGAAGGATGCTCCACAGCCAGGACATTCTAGTACACTCTCGTGTTTACCTAGTTGGAAGGATCCTTCCTAGTCCTTGTGCTCCTACTTAATGGTTGAACTGGGACCTCATCTTGAACCTGTTCTTCAGAACCAGTGTATTCTTCTCCTGAACAAGTAGACTCTTCTCCTGACCCAATAGACTCATCTCCTGAACCAGTAGACTGTCCTTGCTCATCTCCACTACACTGAGGAAAGTTCACTGCTTCCTGGGTCACATCTTGATCATGATGACCTGAACCCTCTTGTTGCTGCTCTTGCACTCCTGGTTCAGATCCATTCCCCCTCTCATGATCAAGAGGTATTTTTTTCCAGCTTCTTCAGCATGATCAGAAGGCGCTTTCCTTCTTGGTTCCTGATCCTAGGACATGTTTATCCCTAGCTTCTCTAACACAATCTTAAGAGTAGTTGCCCTTTCAGATGGTGCTTGAGACAGATCTTCCAAGTCTTCCCACTTCTTTTTCTCATAATACCCTTTGGACTCCATAAATTTGACATCTCTGGATACTAGAACTCTCCTTGTGTCTAGATCATAGCACTTGTACCCCTTCTGGGTTATTGAGTACCCAATGAACATGGCTTTGGTGCTCTTCTCCTCCAACTTATTTCTCTGCTCTCCTGGAACCAAGACATAACGTACACTGCCAAAGACACGCAGGTGATCAATGCTTGGTTTGTTCTTTTTCAACACTTCAAATGGAGACTGGTTCTTCAGGATCCTTGTTGGTACTCTGTTGATGAGATAGCATGCAGTCTGAACTGCATCACTCCAATAACGTTCTAGCACGTTAGAATGGAACATCATTGATCAGGCCACTTCCATCAAGTGCCTATTCTTCCTCTCAGCAACTCCATTCTGCTGTGAAGTGTAGGGACAGCTAGTCTGTTGCACAATCCCATGCTTTGCTAGATGATTCTTGAAGGCATTGCTTGTGTACTCTCTTCCATTATCTGATCTTAGTACCTTCACAGTAGCATTGTAATGGTTAGCAACATATGCTTGGAAGTTTATAAAGGCATCTAGCACTCTATCCTTAGATGGAAGCAATGTGACCAATGTATACTTAGACTTCTCATCTATGAATGTCACAAAGTACTTCAGACTATCTCTAGACATGCATGGGGATGTCCACACATCAGAGTGAACCAGATCAAAGCAATTTTCGTATATAGTCTCAGATATTGGAAAGACAGTCATGCAATGCTTCCCTATAATGCAAGCCTCACACTCTAAGTGATTGAATAAAAATTTAGGTAAAATCAGTTCAATAGCACGAGCATGAGGATGACCTAATCTAGCATGACAAGTACTATTATCAATCCCATCAGTAGCACTACTTAAGCAAACAGAATCAAAGGGTTAAGAGAGTTTAGTCGTTTGAAGGTGGTAGAGCTGATCCTTGCTGTCTCCTCGGCCAATCACTTGTCCAGACTTCAGGTCTTGAAACTCAACTTCATTTGGTCTGAACACCACTTGACAATTGAGATCCACCGTAGCTCTCTTTACTGATATCAGATTAGAGGTATACCGAGGTAAGTAGAAAGCAGCTGAATCCTTGTCAAACAGCTTGAGATTCCCTATTCCTTCAATAGGAATCTGATATACCATGGATTTTACCCGTTTTTACCCATGGTATATGAGTGTTTTTACTACTATTATCTATGTTTTGGAGTCTATTAGGTATGTTTTCAGGTTCATAAGCGTTTTGGAGAAAAGTGATGTTTTAGGTGCCTTTTTGGAGCATAAAGAAGAGTTCACCCGAGATCAAGACCAGAGATCGACACCAGAGTTACACATCGATCGATGCACACACTGTGCAATCGATCGACATACATTAGCCGAAGAACGATACATCGAGACCATAATCGATCGATGTACACCCTGTACTATCGATCGATACTGAGGCGGCTGAAAGACAAGTTGGACCTGGCCGAACTTAAAGCCCAAGATATCACGTTTTACAAGAATGCCCCTGACGAGTTTTTTAACCTAATGAACTCATATATTTATATGCCTAAGTTTTTAAAAGTTAGAGACAAGCTTTTTACATAATATACACAATACAAAGTTTTATTCAAGTTTCTACTTCTACTTATTTCTTTTCAGTTCTTTAATTGTTAACAAAGGTTATAGAATTCTAGATCTCGAGGAGAGATCCAATGATATTTGTGATTGGAACCTAAGTGTTAACCCTCTAGTAGGTCTATGAACTTCTATTATTACCTTGTTGCTATGAACTACTTAGCCATGTCTGAGTAGATTCATTTGTTAGATTTAGGGTTTAAATAGGATATGAGGGATTAGCCCCAGTCTATAATTGCTATAGTTGTGATATTTATTGTTAGGATTGTTCACTAATGCTTTTTCTAGCTTAGCTACCTAGAACATGAACTTGGATTACATTGTTCATTACATGCAATACCTGATAACATCCAGAACATGCTATGACCCTCTTGAGATATGCGAAAGCTGATCTAAGATCATGGTGAGCATTGTATCAACTCGCGCATAAAGCTTGTTAGAGCCGTATCGATCGATACTCCTATAGAGTAATCGATCGACGGGGAATGAATAGTGTCGATCGACATCGGGTGAACAGTGCCGAGGTGAACAGTACCTCGGTGAACAGTACCGCGATGAACAGTGTCGATCGACGTCGGATGAATAGTGTCGATCGACGTCGGGTGAATAGTGTCGATCGATCCGGGATGAACAGTATTTTCCGATACAGAATGAATAGTATCATGACGAATAGTGTCAGGATGAACAGTACCTGGATGATTAGTATTGCGGTGAACGGTACCCAGATGAACAGAAACAGGATGAACAGTACCCGGATGAACAGTACCGCGATGAATAGTGTTTTCCGACACATGATGAATCGTGTCGTTCGATGCTTGGCTCATGCTGTCGATCGATGCTGCTTGGAGGGTGTCGATCGATACTTCCCTCGTAGACTTACAGATCGTGCATAAACCAGCAGGCTCCTTCTTTGAAGGACTCATAAATCCTCTCTTCATTGTTTTCTGGTACCAAGCTTTATGTACCTGAAATAGAAGAAAAAATTTTATGAGATTTTAGAAAAATAGCAAAACCTAGACTAAATCTAACTATAAAAGATCTAATGGTGATCAAAGCTCCCCAGCAACGGCGCCAAATTTGATACCACTCAAATTACCCTAAGGAGTGACTTTACTCTCTCAAATAAGAGGTTCAGTTGTAGTACTTAGGGATCAAATCCACAGAGAGCTAGTGTACAAATAAGATGCAATCTTAATGACTATGCTAGGTTGAAAATAGTTTAAAGTAAAGTGCAGGTTTGCTGAGGAAGGATGAGATTACTCAGTTGAAAGGATTTGGTTTTGAAAACAGTAAAGAAAAGTAGTGAGATTCATGGTAAGTATTCAGGAATTCAGGATTATAAATACTATAAAGGCTAACAAGTTGCTTGCATGATATGTCAGAGCTCAACACTTATTAAATGAATCCATCAGCTCTCGCATTATTTAGACCATCTATTACATAGATGCTAAATGATGTTGCGGTCGGCTACTCTGCCGATGGTATCGCTCGATAGTTTATCCTATGTCAATCGACATTGTTCATCTCCCGTTGATCGACACTGTTCATCGCGGTACTGTTCACCGAGGTACTGTTCACCTCGGTACTGTTCATCCCCCGTCGATCAACACTGTTCATCCCCCGTCGATCGATACTGTTCATCTTCCGTCGATCGACACTGTTCTTCCGAACACTGTTCATCCGAACACTGTTCATCCGAACACTGTTCATCCGAACACTGTTCATCGTGACACTGTTCATCCGAACACTGTTCATTCAACTACTGTTCATCGAATGTCAAGCAACGATACCAGCGTGGAGATAGAGAAGGACGATAAGCTGATACTTAAGATCGATAAGAAGGGTATCTGGCGAGACAAAGAAGGTCGCCCTCGCAGCAGCATGGGATAATTGATTAATGCAGAGGGTAATATAATCCCTGATGTAATTGTTGTTGCTGAGATGGATACCTTTGATTTGACAAGCCAATGGTATGATTGGGGAAGTGAGACCCCTTTCCGAGGTCTTCCTCATGAAGATCCCAGAAACCACATCATAGAGCTTGAAGGTTTAGTTTCAAGGCAGAAACATCATGAAATATCCGAAGACCTCATACTCTGCAAGATTTTCCCTTATACTATCTCTGGAGGTGCATTTAGCTGGTTCAGTAAGCTGCAGCCAAGATCTCTAACCTGTTGGGAGGACATAAAAGGCGCCTTCCTAGGTAAAATTTTTAGCAAAGCTGTAGCAACTCGAAGTAAAAGGCTTGATTACATGGTGGACAAGGTGATTGAAAATCAGGAAAAAGGAATAATGACTAGTATCAATGAGATAATTGATTTTGTCTACAGCAAGCAGAATGAAGATTTTGAAACCCCGACCACTCATGTCAAGAAGCCAGACATTCCAGTTCACCATGCAGATGAGGGTACGCAAAGGGACGAACTGAACAGAGAACAGGTAGTCAACCATAGTACGGTTGAGGATGATGAACAACATGGATCTGGAGAGTCAGGCATTGTTGAAGAAGCTGATACAAAAGATCCAACTTCAGCATCGATCGATAGTAGTACATCAGAATCAATCGATGTGGGCACTTCAGAAATGTTCGATATAGACTTTTGTCATCGATCGATACCTTCTGTAACCCCTGATGCTACTGCTGTGAACGCTGGGACTGGACGACAGAAGGCACTTAGAGATTACGACAGACCTGAGGATTTATATGCTAAAAGGTCTGCATTGCGTCGTTCAACACCCCAGAGCTCTGTCCCTGAGCTAAACCCTGCATATATCTCTCTTGTGGGTAAGCATCCCTTTCATGGTCTTCCTCATGAAGATCCCATTCACCACCTCGAATCATTCGAAGATCTAGCATCAACCATTAAAAGCAATGGAGTCTCTGAAGACTGCTACTTTTGCAAACTATTTCCATACTCTCTTACTGGAGATGCAGCTCATTGGTTGAAGAAGCTACCACCAGGATCTCTCACTGCTTGGAATGACATTGCTAACGCTTTCGTCAACAAGTTTCTCTATGATGCTGTAGAAACTCTAGAGATTGAGATGAGATCTATGATGAAAGATGATGAACAACATGTGTCTGGAGAATTGAGTAACTTAGAAGAAGCTGACATTAGTGAAATGAGCTCATCATCGATCGATACCCTAACCTTAACATCGATCGCCACCAGCACCTCAGAATCGATCGATATAGACTTTAGTCATCGATCAATACCACTTAAAATCCCTAAAAGTTCGAGTTGTCCTCAGGACATTGCAGACTCAACACAGAAGAGCATTGATGTATCGAGTTGTTATCCTGACCAAAAAGTAGAAAAAGAGATCACCATGGAAGATTTCTTGGAACTAGAAGAATTCTTGGAGTTAGAGGATGGACAACAGCTTGGAGATTTGGATTTAAGTGAAGAAGTAACTATGGAAGACTTCTTGGAGCTGGAAGAATGGCTTGAAGATTTAGATCAGAACTCGAAGTAGAAGCTTGATGATAAGCACACTTCGGGAAAAGGTCTAGAAATTTCACCAAAGGCTGATGACATCGATCTACACCAACCCTACGCCATCGATCGACAGTTGCCCTCCAACATCGATCGATACCCACCCGATTGCATCGATCGACACCCATGGTTCGATGCACTATCAGGATACGTGATTGAACCAGAACTGGTTGGAAAAGAATGCACGTCTGGAGCCTCACACCCTGCTGTCCCTAAATATCAGAGACCACCTATCGGGACAGAAGAAGCTAATGGGTTTCACAAAAGAGTGAAGAGGATATATGACCCTGTGAAGCTTATGGTTCCATGCGCAGTGTTTGAAGCTGAATCTCCTATCCCACCATATAAAGGTGTTTATCTGAGTTCTTACATTGAGGTATTGGATGATCAACAGCACGTAGAAGCTTCTCAGAAAGGCCTGCGAATTATAGATGAAGTAGATAAAGGCCCAACAGAAGCACCATCGAGCGACATAAGCAATCCTAAATCGATCGACTGTACAACTTCACCATCGATTGACACCGATCAGATACCATCGATCGACACTTGTCGCGTATCAGAGCAGAATGAGTTTGAAGTGTGTCAACATCTTCTTGATGGAGGCACCACCACGCGATCAGACAAGTCTGGGGAAAGAAGAGGAGGAATTGGAAGAAGAGGGAAATGATCAAGGGAGATCCTCAGTTATCATTGATTCCTCACTTCTCAGATGGTATCAGGAAATTCAGAGTGCGCAGCAGATGCTTCTCACAGCCATGTGCAAAACTTAGAGCACTCCTTATTGCTGAGAAGTCAAGCTAAAGACTAAAAATAAGCGCTGAGTGGGAGGCAACCCACTGTTAGGTTTGTTTTAAATTTGGTTTTAATTTCATTTATTACTGATTCTTGTCTGAAGTTATTGCAGGTAATAATAAAGAAAAAAAAAAGATGAATAGTACATGAAGGTACTGTAGCAGCGTTACTGTAGCAACGACACTTTAGCAGGAAAATCGATCGACACTGTAGTAACACCACCGATCGACACTGTAGCAACACCACCGATCGACACCACCGATCGACACTGTAGCTGTGTTACTGTAGCAGCGTTACTGTAGGAAAATCACTGTTCATCGGAAAAAAAAAGTTTTTGAAATTTAAGTAATTGTTTCTATTACTGACTTTTTGTGTGTTAGGTAAAAGGACAAATATCCGAGGGAGACAAGTCTGCACAAGAATCGACGATGGCTGCGCAACATCGATCGACAGAGCATCAGGAGTATTGATCGCCACTTAACTGTGTTGATTGACACTCATATCAAAAGGAGGTATACCGTTTTCCTTGTTAAATATTGTCCATATGATTTATTTTCCCACCATTCTTAGACTATATAACACTAGTGACAGTGTTGTTTAAGTCTGGGGGAGGTTCTACTAATATTGTGTTTTCGTTAGCCATATATATTAAAAAAAAAAGATCCGAGTAGACGATTGCTCAGCACATCGACCGATGAGACCCGACCTATATCGATCGACAACACTTCAACAACAACGATCGATTGTCTTTTCATTGTGTCGATCGACAGCGAGCAGCTTATCGTTCTTACTTGTTACATTGAGTACTTATATTTATGCTATTCCCTTAAACTCCGGCTGGATATACACTGGGGACAGTGTATAATTTAAGTCTGGGGAGATGTTTACTGATATTAGTTTACTTTGTGAGTCTTATCAAATGTTTTTCAAAAGTTTTTATTTAGTCAAGAAGGGGATAATTAACTTATTAGATTTATGCTTGTTATCTAACCACTCTTTAGCACCATTCTAGACTTACTGATTGCAGACAGTACTAAAGACACTAAAGTGGATCAACCTGTCACCTATCAACACTTGCTGAGATTTTTTGAAGGAACCAAAGCTGACCTCCAACACTAAACCTGACTCAATTGCTTGTCTTGGGGCTTGGTATACATGGGATCGGATTCTTCAGACAAGTCTGGGAGGTAAAGCCTTGTGTAGATAGTTTTATCACCCTCTCTCTCTCATTTTCGAATTTAGATTTAATTTTATTCAAAAAAAAAAATTTAAAAAAAAAAATTTAAAAAAAAAAATAAAATAAAATTCGAAAATAAGCTTAAATATATGTTCTAGGACTAGTTAGTTATTACTTAAGAAGGAATTCGAACAGGACTTGGCGGTTACCCCCCTCAAGACTTGATTCATAAGAATTCTATAGGTAAAGGGTTCGAACAGGGCTTGGTGGTTACCCCCTTCAAGACTTGCTTCGCAATGAATCCTAGGATATAGGTCAAAAAGAAGTGAACAAGACTTGGTGGCTGCAACCATTAAGGCTTGATTCATGGAAGCCTGTCCACTCTTGGTCAATGTCTTGCAAATGAAAGCAGACTTGACTAGGAGAGAAATAGTAGAGAGAGAGGAAATGAACTAATTTTTACCTGCAGGTCCAGATACTTGTTTGAGCAACCTTGCATCCTGTGATCGATACTCCCAAGGTAAAGCCTGCACTTTTATTTTTATGTACAGAAATGAAATCAGTAGAGGGGTTAGTCAGACATGATTGCTAAGTTGTTGGCTAGATGATCAAGGTTGTTCAATTAGGATATTGCATAATGTGCTTCTGTGATTGAAAGACTCTTAGATGTGGTTCGCAACAAAGTAGATGTTATGATTTTAAGTTTGAATTTGATTTAGTCCCTGCTTTTCAAAACCTCTTTCATAAAGACTGTCTGTGTGTTTGCTTGAGGACTAGCAAAAGGTTAAGTCTGGGGGATTGATAAACCATGGATTTTACCCGTTTTTACCCATGATATATGAGTGTTTTTACTACTATTATCTATGTTTTGGAGTCTATTAGGTATGTTTTCAGGTTCAGAAGCATTTTGGAGAAAAGTGATGTTTTAGGTGCCTTTTTGGAGCTTAAAGAAGTATTCACCCGAGATCAAGACCAGAGGTCGACACCAGAGTTACACATCGATCGATGCACACTCTGTGCAATCGATTGACACACATTAGCCGAAGAACGATACATCGAGACCATAATCGATCGATGTACACCCTGTACTATCGATCGATACTGAGGCGGCTGAAAGACAAGTTGGACCTGGCCGAACTTGAAGCCCAAGATATCACGTTTTACAAGAATGCCCCTGACGAGTTTTTTAACCTAATGAACTCATATATTTATATGCCTAAGTTTTTATAAGTTAGAGACAAGCTTTTTACATAATATACACAATACAAAGTTTTATTCAAGTTTCTACTTCTACTTATTTCTTTTCAGTTCTTTAATTGTTAACAAAGATTATAGAATTCTAGACCTAGAGGAGAGATCCAAAGATATTTGTGATTGGAACCTAAGTGTTCACCCTCTAATAGGTCTATGAACTTCTATTATTACCTTGTTGCTATGAACTACTTAGCCATGTCTGAGTAGATTCATTTGTTAGATTTAGGGTTTAAATAGGATATGAGGGATTAACCCCAGCCTATAATTGCCATAGTTGTGATATTTATTGTTAGGATTGTTCACTAATGATTTTTCTAGCTTAGCTACCTAGAACATGAACTTGGATTGCATTGTTCATTACATGCAATACCTGACAACATCCTAAACATGCTATGACCCTCTTGAGATATGCGAAAGCTGATCTAAGATCATGGTGAGCATTGTATCAACTCGTGCATAAAGCTTGCTTAGAGCCGTATCGATCGATACTCCTATAGAGTAATCGATCGACGTAGCTAGAGTTGTATCGGTCGATATTCCTATCGAAGTATCGAGCGATACCATCGGCAGAGTAGCCGACCGCAACACCATTTAGCATCTAAGTAATAGATGGTCTAAATAATGCGAGAGCTGATGGATTCATTTAATAAGTGTTGAGCTCTGACATATCATGGAAGCAACTTGTTAGCCTTTATAGTATTTATAATCCTGAATTCCTGAATACTTACCCTGAATCTAACTACTTTTCTTTACTGTTTTCAAAACCAAATTCTTTCAACTGAGTAATCTCATCCATACTCAGTAAATCAGCACTTTACTTTAAACTATTTTCAACCTAGCATTGTCATTAAGATTGCATCTTATTTGTACACTAGCTCTCTGTGGATTCGATCCCTAAGTACTACAACTTAAACTCTTATTTGAGAGAGTAAAGTCACTCCTTAGGGTAATTTGAGTGGTATCAGAATCCTATCACCATTAGCAATCATGACACTCCCAGTTGCAGCTTGAATATCACTCGTCAAGCTCTTGTCACTAATCATGTGATGGCTTGCTCTAGAATCAACTATGATAGGTCTTGAGGCTCTGGGATGTGCATTGGCTTTCTTGGTGGTGACCAGCCCTTGAATGCTAGCTATGAATGTTGCCCATTCTTGTCTGGTGATAGGTCTATCCACCTCTGATGCTTTCTGTTGACATGTATCTCTTCCAGCTCCTTCTAATTCACCCACAAATGCTGAGTATAAAGATCTCCCTTTGACAATGTGTTCCTCCATCTTCTTTAGCACATCACCATCTGAGTTGTCCTTAGACTTCCTTCTCTTTCTCCACAATCTTTCCTTGTATCTTCTACCACAAGATACTCTTCTTAGTCTTCTTTGTTTCCAGTGTACAGATTCCCCACAATCCACACACTCCATCCTTCTTTTACCCATCTCATGAGCACTTTGTTTTCTTTGAACTCTTTCACACACCTCTTCAAGGTCAGGAAGTTTGTCTTCCGTTAGAATGTGCTCAACCACATCCTTGTAAGTCGGATTCAACCCCAAGAGAAGACTGAAGACTTCATTCTGCTTCCACCTCTCTTCCACAACTTCCGGATACTGATCAAACTCATGTTCTTCTTGCTTCAGTTCGCTCATAGCCTTCTTGACTTCAAAGATCTTACACAGATCAGACTTGTTCCCATACACATCCTCAAGGCTCTCCCATAACTCTTTAGTAGTCTCACAATGACTATAAGCTTCTCGGATTGAAATGGAGAGAGACCTTTGGGTGATTTCAAGTGCCCTCAACTCTTCTTGGATCCACTTGTCCTCCCTTCTCAAACTTGTCGCCTCACTCTTTTCCATGAGTATCTCCTTCAAAGATCCCATCTTTGTCTCCATGGATATCTCCTTCAAAGATTCCATCTTTGTTGCCTGACCTTTCTCCATGGGTTTCTCCTTCAAAGATCCCATCTTTACATGATCACACCAAAGTCCTTGACTTTCCAAAACTTCTTTCATAAGCCTAGACCACCTCCAATAGTTATCCCCTTCAAGAACAACAGATCCACAGGATTTATACTCTCTCTTCTTCTCCATGGTTGTATCTTCAGTTTCCATCAAGAACACACTAGAATAAGAAACCCAGAATAAGAACACTCAAGATTTGTTTGAAAAAGAAAACACACTCTCCCCTTTGAGCAACCAGGCTCTGATACCATATACACTTTTGTGTATTAGAGTGTGTTTAAAGATTAATCTGAGTGGTTTGTAAAGATTAAAGAGATTAGAGAGAATAAAGAACAAGAGAGAGACTCAAAAATCCATTAGTCTTCATAAGGTTTCAGATAAAACATATATATAGAGAGGGGAGAGAATAAGAGATATTTTGAAACCTAATGAGAGCATGTGAAGTCAACAGACCAGGGGAGCCTTATTATGAAATACATGGCTGAGAATGCTCACATGCTTGCTACCTTTTGCTTTATCTTTACAGCCTGTCACAGCCTGTCTAAGCACTTCCCTTATCCTTCCCACGTCCAGATAAGAGTAGACTGTAACTCTCCTCAAGCGAAACCCTTCACTTCCATCAGATACTCTCCTAGCCTTAGTTACTTCACTTCTTACTTTTACTGTTCAGTAACTTTATTTTACTGCTCAGTAATTTTCTCATTCCCACACATTGCACACTTCATCTCATCTTCTCAAACATCCTCTCATTTATTCTTTATCTCAAGAAAGGAAAATCTGCAATGTTTCTGCCCATGGAAGTGAATGGCAACTAAAATCTCCTGTCTCTGTCCAGCAAATTCTTCTTCAAGATGGAAGAGAAGAGAGGCCAGAAGAGTTCACAATACAAAGGTGGGCTCACCAAGGATAGATGTTGGATATTCAATCAACACTGAAACCAATGTTCTTCCAATAAGCCCCCATGGGCTGGAGATTCAAGAAACCAGCTCAGGTTTCTTGAGAGTAAGCTGAATCTCTTACTCTAATAAGAGCACTGTGTGTTGTCTTAGGATGTTTAGAAACTAGCTTGTTGTTCTTGTCTAGTTTCTACTCATGAAAAGACTGTCCAATTGTCATGTTGTCTTGTCTGCCTTAGGATTTTGTTAAGGGTCTTAGTGCTGTTTAATCCCTGTCTCTGAATTAAAAAAAATGTTTCTTTTTCTTATCTTGTCTAGGAAATTGTCTGGTTATTTGCTTCAAAATTTTCAAGAAATGGTTTAGAAATTTCCTTAAATATATTGTTTAAACCTGTTGTTAGGCTGTGGTGTTTCTGTGTTGCATGAATTGGTAGTCATGATAACTAGGATTCAGTGTTGTTGCTTGTATAGTTTCTAGAAAGTTTATGTCCATTGTGTTCTTTGTTAAGGTGTTTTGTAAACACTTTTGTGTTTTAGAGAATGATTCAAACAATCAGAGATAATCAGGCTCAAAGATTAAAGGGATTAAGAGATTTTAGTGAGAGAATAGAGAGAGAGAGAGACTTAAAACTCCATTAATTGATAAAAATGAGGTTAACAACATACTTATATGAGAGATACATTGCATTTTCGAAATCAATGGATAAGGAACAGATCCAGAACGTGTGTAGTCAAAGAGAGCCATTCAAAAGCAGCCAATGGGAGTCTTCACATGCTTGATCCCATTTATTTACATGAAGACATAAATAAAGAGACAAGAAGAGAAAGAGATCAGACTACTTGAAGAGGAGGCTGATCTGCACAGACTTGGTACACAAGTCTGTCCGTACAAGACTTGTATCTCAAGGTAGCAAGGCTTGACCTATCTTACCTTAGAAGCAAAGGAAGAGAATGTGTAAACTCGCCAAAGAGAGATCATGAGTCAAGGAGACCGTTGGGGAAATCAGAACCAAGTTGGAGTATTTAAATAGTTAAAGTCACATGTTCTACTTTGAGGAGAGAGGACGAGTGTGCCGTTGAGGACCAGTGTCATGTCCCCGTTCCTGGAACTTGGCATGGGACATAGACGTTTCAACAGAAACGGGACTGCTTTGGTTCAGATCATGGGAATTGATCTTGAACAAGGTGTAATGAAGTGAATGATCAGAATGGATCATGAGACAACTAAGTGTAGGCCTGGAAATGGACCAAGGGACTTAGAAGTATTGAATAAGATGAAGAAAACTAGCTGGACGCAGTGTATGACAGCTAGGAGATGAAAGGAAGAAGCTCAACCAGCTGGACGAAGCCTGGTTGGAGCTCAAGTAGAGTGTGTTAGCTCCACACTCACTGGTCAGCTCACACTAGCTGAACTACTAGATCAATCAGCTGGGACAGCTAGGGATCAGCTCAACTCAGCTGGACTGAGTGTTCAAGTCTTGGGAAGTTGGGCCTGGTCTGGACAGTGACCGGGCCATGTGGACGATCCATGTGTACCGATAGGTTGGTGGGCTCTTGTGGTTGGGCCATGGGTGTAGGCAATCACTTTGGACTTGTGTGTGACGTGTCTATGAGCAGTTATGCCTGCCAGGGACGTCTGGTAACTGCCATAGACATAAATTAAAAGGAAGAAAAGAAAGAAACAGCCAAGGGCGGTTACTGGGCAGTTACTGGGCGACAGTTATAGGAAATAACCACTCCTTCTTCTATATGGACAAATGAAATTCTGTGCCTTGCAGACACACAGAGGATTTCTCTTACATCCTTAAACACAAATAGAACCAGAGAGAGATGGTCGGATTGCTCCATCCAAGACCAAGAAGTGTGTGAAGGCAGCAAAGAGACAGTTTTGTTGGCAATCAAGAGGGAAGTTGAGAATGACCCTTTGATGGTGATTAATAATGGATGATCAAGTCCTAGGCTTCCTCTATTTCTTGGGATCACACTCAAATAGAAAGAAGAGGAGATGGGGGCCGGAATGCACTTCCAATGGTTGAGACAGTCTTGAAGGCAGATGTGTGTAGAAAAACAGTTTCATGGAAGTTCCATGGAAGAGATGATGGGTACGACCCATTATTGAATCTTATCAATACTGGAAGTATGTGATAAGGGCTTGATAGAGGCGTTCCTGGAGGAGCATGGTCGTCCCTGATAAGGTAACAGGTGTGGCCAAGGACCACAAGACATGGCCTGCGGACGATCCGTTTGGTACATGGTTTGGTCTGGTTCGTTTGGTTACACCTATCTATGATTTCTTCTATTATGTTCTTCTTCTATATCTTGTTGTGGTATTGGATGATGATGTTTCAGATATGGGGACACTGATCCTAGTCCTTGGCCGGATTAAAGAGACCGTGAAAGTCCATGGTTCGGATAGACTGTTCTTGGTCGAGATTGTGGGAACCGAAATTCACACCGTCGAGTTTCAGTCAATCGGAGGGAAACCAAGTAAACCTAGTCTCCCCTAAAGGTAACGGCTATCTGCTGGGCCACACAAAACACAATCAGTACGATGAAAATATTAAGATGTAAAATCGTAAGATAAAAAGAAGAGAGAACAAAAGGGGATCTTATTTCCGAATTCGCGTTTGAGCGTGAACAACAGGTAAGAGCCTTGGCTACGAGAGCTGTCGGAAAGTTCGCTAGTCTAGCAACCTAAGATCTAACCTAGTTGAGTCGCAGCTCGATAGTAAAAACGGAAAAATGCCTAATTTGCTCTAAGTGCTAAGTTTGCTCTGAGAAAGCTCTCCTCTCTCTCTTCGCCCAAGTCCTCTTTATATACTCCTCCTTTTAGGTCGGTCTAACTCCTCTCGGGCCGGATTTGTCGCGGGCTTTTCCATATTTCCTTCATGATTATCTTTGGAAACTTAACATTTATCTTCGGAAACTTGACGTTTATCTTCGCGGGAACTTGACATTTATCTTCGCAGAAACTTGACATTTATCTCTTTCCGCGAATAAATCGTTATCCTTATCTTTGGGCTCAAGTTCCTTAGAACCGTAAGTGGGCCGTTGTCCGTAATTCGGACCCCCTTTGGGCCGTATTGAGACTTAAGCGTTTTTTACTCGCAAAGTGTCCTTTGGCGTAGGTACGATCCTTCTAACGGAACCTCGTCTCTTCGTTCAGCCGAGGTGGTTGATGTTGAATTAATCGTAACCCGTCCTATCACGAAGAGTGAGAAACCGTTTGAGAGATCGAACCTATCCAATTTCCCGAAAGCTTTTGAAGATGCTTATGGGCGAAAAGTTGGTGTTATACCCGTGGACCTAGAGATCGAGCTACATAAGCTTTGGACGATGACACATAGTCACGGGACAAGATTGGGTTTAGGAACAATCGTCGACAGGTTACCCGTGCTCGCTGGGCGAGTTCACCCGTACCTTGGCCGAGCTCGCCTGGCGAGCTAACCCATGACGGTCAAAATCGGTCAACGACGAAATCGTCACCCGAAAGTCCTCGAAAGAAAACTAAGTGACGATCAAAACCAAGAAACGGGTCGTCACTCGATAAACTCGCGGGAAGGCATGAACGGACCGCGAGCCCCAGGGATCAACGAAGGAAAGCAACAGCATGCACCGGCGGAAGCGGGACACGGCACTGACGGCAGGACACCTGGCGCCGGCGGCAGGGCGCCTGGCGCCGGCGGCAGGACGCCCACGCCGTGCCTGGCGCCGGCGGCAGGGCGCCTGGCGGCAGCGGCAGGACGCCCATGCCGTGCCTGGCGCCGGCGGCAGGCGCCCTGGCGCCGGCGGCAGGCGCCCTGGCGCCGGCGGCAGGCTCGTCCTCTCCTGTCTGGCGCCGGCGGCAGGCCTGTCGTCTCCCGTCTGGCGCCGGCGGCAAGGGTCCTGGCGCCCATCTGTGCAATCGTCTCGTGATCTCGGGCAACGGCAGCATCTTGGTCCCTTAAACCCATGTCCGGATTGTCCGAGAACTACAATGATTCTTCCGCAAAGCCTTCTCGATTGTTTAAAAGTTCATATTTTAAAAATCTAAGTTCGAAGCCTCATTACTCAAACCCTTGAAGACGGAAAGTCTACGAATCCAAGTCCATCTCGATCCCGATACTCGAGGAATCTCGGAAGATCTTAAAAGGTTCGAACAATGAATGGGTCTCCATTTGTCGTATAAAACGATCACGGTTATTCTAAACACCAAACATCTCGACTATACGAGGAATTGGGGTTCCTTCGGAAATGCCAAAACTTTCAAAGACTATTCTTTCGAAAAACCGTAAAAACGTCTAAGTAGCCCGACATGACCAAAACGGCCCACTTACGATTTTCCGAAAAGGAAGGATAACCATGACGGTTTATCCTTATCCTCACATAAGAGATAAATGTCAAGTTTCCAGAAGATAAATGTCAAGTTTTCCGAAGATAAATGTCAAGTTTCCCGATAAACATGATGGACGAAAATGGAAAAAGCCCGATTCAGCCCGAAGGAAGATAGACCGTCTTAAGAGGAGTATATAAGGAGAGCTTTGGGCGAGGAGCAAATCATCACAAAACTTCCAGAGCACTTAGCACTTAGAGCGATTCAGCATTCTTTTCTGTTTTCACTAGCGAGCTGCGACTCAACTAGGATAGATTTAGGCGGCCGGACTAGCGGACATTTCGACAGCTCTTGTAGCCGATTTCTTTGCTCGTTGTACACGTTCAAACGAGAATTCAGAAATAAGATCTCTTTCGCTCTATTCTTACGATTTTTGTTTTTACAACTTTAATCTCCATTGGTTGTATCGTGGGTGGCCCAGCAGATATCCGGGACCTTCAAGGAAGATCGGGTTAACTCGGTTTTCCTCGACAAATCGTTTATCGGAAATTGATGGTGTGAATTTCGGTTCCCACAGTTTGGCGCTAGAAGGAGGGGGAGGGGTTACGGATCTATCTATCTCGCAACTGCACACGCTCGATCATGTCTACTGACGTCACCAAAACCAGCCAACGCTAGACGGAACACCCGTCGACGCCAACGTTGAGAAGACTCCAACTAGAGATACGTCCACAGTCACTGCTGATGCAAACACTGAGACGCTCAGACAGATGAAGGAACTGTTTACCTCCGCCCAGGAACGGGCGGAACAATAGGACAAGCTGATAACTTCGCTCGCAAAACAGGTCGACACCTTAACTGCGAGGAGCAAGTTGCCGCGCGGATCCACCAAGGCGCGGCGCGGCAGAAGACTCGACTTCGGATCTCCCGGAGAACGGGAAAAAGATGCCTCGAAAGAGCCCACTCCCGAGGAAACGGCTCCAAAAGGACAGCAAACGACCTCGCAGAACCTTCCGCCCCCGGCTACGGGAAACAAGGAAAGCGATGTCGAGCGCATCAATCTGGATATCAGCGACCAATCGGATCCTTCCGATGAAGACGCTGACATCCACCCTAGGAGGATCCGAAGCCAGTCCGCTCGGCAGACGGTATCCTTCGAGAGGCCCACGACAGAAGAGGAGGAAGAACTCTACTGGATGGAGCAGGAAGAACTCGCGGAGGATCAAGCTCGGATCCATCGCGACCAGCGCCGACAAACTCGGAGGAACGCCGGTAGCAATAGCGATATCCGTGATCTCCGTGAATCTCTCAAAAAGACCGTGGCCGAAGTGAAAGCGGTGAAACCGCAAATCCATAAGGCGACCAGTTCCGCCCCGAGATCGATAGACTTCTCGAGGAAGCACGGAAAACACCGTTCATCGCTCGGATCACGGAAACACACATCTCAGACCCAGGGAAAATCAAAATCCCGGTCTATGACGGATCCTAAGTCGCACCTGCAGTCCTTCCAGATCGCAATGGGTAGGTGCAAACTCCCGGAGCGCGAACGGGATGCGGGTCGTTGTCTTCTCTTCGCCGAGCACCTCAGAGGCGCTGCGCTCGAATGGTTCTCCCGGCTCAAAAGGAACTCCATTGGAAGCTTTCGCCAATTGGCCTCGGCGTTTCTAAAACAATACTCCATGTTCATGGATAGAGAAATGTCCGACGTGGACCTATGGAGTCTAGCTCAGAAGGAAGACGAGTCGCTCCGCGACTTCATGCGAAGATTCAAACTGGTGATGGCCAGAGTAATAGGCATCAGCGACAATGTCGCAATCGACGCCCTGAGGAAAAGTCTCTGGTACAAGTCGAAGTTCCGAAAGTGGATACTACTGGAAAAGCCTCGGACTATCCAGGATACTCTCCACAAAGCAACGAACTTCATCATCATGGAGGAAGAGATGAAGCTTCTATCGCAGAAGCACGGACCACAGAAAACGTCCTCAAAGAAGAAACCCTCTCGTAACGACAAGACCGTCCATCACGAAAGGGAAGACGCCCAAGGCGAGCATAACTACGCCATCAACTCGGAGCAAGGCAAGATCTCCGGAAACACCTGGACCAGGAACCAGTACAAGGATAATTCCTACTGCGAATTCCACGAGACCAGAGGTCACTCCACTGCGAACTGCAAGGTTCTCGGCGCCCGGCTCGCCGCAAAGCTCCTCACCGGCGAACTATCAAAGGTCAAGAGTATAAAGGACTTGCTCCTGGACTCCGACCGCCCAAAGACCAACAAAACTGTCTCCGAGGACTGCACGACCGAAAATCAATCGGGTGAAAAGCGCGGAAGGAGACAGGACGACCAAGGGAACAACAGCAGTCGCCAGAGGGTAAACATGATCATCGGAGGATCGCAGTTCTACCAAGACTCGGTCTCATCGATAAAAGCCTACGGGCGAAAAGCCAAGACGAGTTCCAACTGGTTTCCGGATAGCGATATTCCTAACCACACGATTGTTTTCGAGGAACAGGAAACTGTCGGAATCGACAAACCTCATTGCGATCCTTTGGTTATCGACCTGGTAATCCAGGACCTTGAAGTCGGCCGCATCCTCGTCAATACAGGAAGTACGGTCAACGTTATCTTCCGCGACACCCTCTACAGGATGAAGATCCCACTTGGGGAAGTCGTCCCTGAGCCAAAACCTTTGACTGGGTTTTCGGGCGTCACTTCCATGACCCTCGGGAGAATTAAGCTCCCGGTCATGGCGAAAGAAGTCACAAAGATCGTCGAGTTCGCAGTAGTCGACAACCCGGCCATCTAAATTGCCATCATGGGAACCCCTTGGATCAACTCCATGAAGGCAGTACCATCCACATATCACCTTGGCATCAAATTTCCGACTCCCACCGGAACCGCAGTCATCTGGGGTAGTCAGAAACAATCGAGACTCTGTTACCTAGCCGAGTTCAAACTGCGAAAAGATCGGAACGCCCCAGCGGCCAACACGAAACGAGCAAAGGAATCACACAACATTCCTGAAGCCTCGAAAAAAGATGATCCAGAATCATCCGAACAGGCAACGATTCAAGACAGCGACAAAGCCTCTGAGTCCACCGCCGTAAAAGCTGACAGCTCGACCCCCGCACAAACCACCGATCCGACCAGCACGATCGGAACGGCAACGCACGGGGAGTAAAAACGTCTGCGGCAACTATCAGAACTACGAGATGGCTTGATCCTCGAAAGAGGTACGTAGGCAGCTCGTCGAAACCCGGCGAGTTCAGCTATCCCCCTCACCAAATAGGGGGGGGATTGGGTACGTATACTCATATACTCCCACAAAAACGCGAAATATCCGCACATGTACTCGAACTTTTCGAAATTTTTAATAAAATTCTTTTTATCTTTTATGCTCACTTAACGCATAAACACTTCGGAAAAACAAGGATATCATAGCGTGCTATACAAGAAACCCAAAATTTTGGTTTAGCGTCTCCGATAAACTCCGAAGATAGCTCGATTCTTTTAACACAAGTCATATAAGCCGGCGACTAGTCGCGGACTTTAAATGAAAAGAATCAGGAAGAAATCACTAACAGGCAAAACGAAAGCCGATCAGTCATTGCACAGCCTTAAAGCTGAGAGTAAGCCTAGGTCTTGCCCTAAACCCAGTCTTGCTGGATCTTGATATCTCACAGACATAGTATCATATACGAGATCCCAAAACATGTCTCTTATCGCTTACACGTAAAACGCTCGCTAAAAAGTAGCATACGGACTAAGCGACAAAAAAGAGTTAGGATACGAAGTGACTACTTGACGAAAGTATAAATCAAAACAAAAGACGAAATCTCGCAAATTTTCATATTCATAAAGGCCGCAAAGACGGCGGGATTCTAAGCCACCAACGGCCAGTCCCAAAACATAAGAATGCAACCTCCAACGGTCGCAGAATAAAACACCTAAAAACGGCCACACACGGTCAAAACATACGATTCACAAAAGGAAGTCAACATTGAGAAATCCAGATGCGGAAATCCCGAATGAACCTGCAGGCTGGTCCACTTCCTCGTTCACGCCTTGAGCTTTACCACCACCCGCGGCGTTCTCATCGGCTCAGGCCTCCACCGTATCCTCGGAAACCTGGATAGGTTCCCATAGTCTCCGGACTCTTTCTTCGACTGGAGGAACCAAGGACTCAGCATGAGCACACTCGGCCATGAAGTCCTTCATCTCAGCAATTTTGGAATCAAAGGAGAAATCCGGCTTCTGAGACTTGTAAAGGTTTACGACCGAGCCCCGGCACTCGCGGAAATCGCCAACAAACTCCTGAGCTTCTCTAAAACATTGAAACTCAGCAGCAAATGAATCCGCCCGTCTCGCCACCTCGGCCGCGACCATCCTCCTTCCTCTCCTTTCCGCCCGAACAAGAGCTCGAGCATGAAGCTCAGCTTGGTTGGCGTTCTGCGCCTTTACCTCTTGTCGGAATCGGAAGAGCTCTCGCTCAGCTTCTTTGGTCTTCAAGTTAGCAATCCTAGACTTGCGGAAACTTGAGTCAAGCGCATTGCTAAACACTCTTAGTCCCTGTATAAATTCAAGATCAACAAACATACATATATGCAGATTCAAAAAAAAAAAAAAAAAAAAAAAAACGGTTAAGAAGTTCAAAGGCCAAAACTTCGTTGACCCGCTGGGAACCCTCAGCGAAAACCCGTTGCTTCTCCTCATCCTCCAGCGACTCGTCAGTAACAAACTCCGGAGGAAGGCCGTCAAAGAAATTGTTGGGAAGTGGAAAATCGCTGGCTCTGCCTTTTTCTGTTGGAACAAAACTAGGGTTTTCCCCTAACGGTGAAGGATCTTCCGAACCTTCCCCACCGTCGATTTCTTTCCCTTTACGCGATCTCTGTTTACATCTCCGAGTCGGGGCTTCGATAACCGGTTCGGCATCGCATGTCGGGACAGGGTCTCAGGACCGGTAAAGCCTTACAGCGTCTCGAATCCGTTCAAGAGTGAAGGACTTCCAGAAAAACGGTCTTTGACGAAGGAGATCCCTCTTGACAAAAAGATCACCATGCAAATGCGCAACAGCCCTGTTCTCTACAAAGCGAAACTTTTTCACTAAAAACTCGCACTTCCGGAATAATAGAATAGACAACGAGTTTTCATCGTATTACCTCGGTTGAAGTTCCATGCGTGCGGAAATAGATGGAGGCAGCTCTCCTCGACAGACTCACCATCTACTCGGACATAGAAGAAACACTGCTGCCACGACTTAGGGTTCGAAGTAGTCCCCTGAATTATGGCCATATCCTTCTTTGGCACCATGGAGTAGTAACCGTCGCTCCCCGTTAGGCGAGTGCTCCAAAGACCTTCGAAATCATCGGGACTGAGATCGATCCCGAGCTCATACCTTGCGATCAGTACGCCAAGCCAACTCTCTAAGGCACGAACGCTGAGCTGGCTGATCGAAAGTTTGAAGTGACAAAGCGCACGAACAATGGTACCGGAGATCGGGAACCACATGTGGCAATACGTAAGGAAAGCCTTGTAACATGTAAAGAAACCTTCCGGAGGATTCCTCGCACTCTCGTTACCGACAGGGATCCGGAATTTGACTCCATCAGGAATCTGGTAGAAATCCCGAAGAGTGATGAGATATTTACGTGAAACCAAGCTCGGCGTAAAGGAAGCACCCGGCATCCTCAAAGGTCTCCTCGGAACAGGGACATCTGGCAGTGATGGAGCCGAACCCACAAGGCCTCGGTAATACGCATTCTTCGCTTCCTCCTCGACTAACTCCTCTTGCTTCACCGTCACATGGGCAGGAGAGTCATCCCAGGATGAATGGGAAGAAGAATTTCTCTTGGAGAATCTTGAAGACATTGTTCTTAAAGAGAGAGAAGGGATTCTTGAGAGAGATGAACTTTCTATGATGAAGTAAGAATGAATGAGATTTCTTACTCCATCCTTATAAAGGAGGTAAAATCACTATTTACCCCGACTTTCGGCAAACGATTACGTCTCTACACCTTCCCATACGGCTATACCGCAAGCCAGGACCCGAAAGGCACTACGGTTCCTAGCTAGCTGGGGGGCTAACTGTTGGGGTCAAAATCGGTCAACGACGAAATCGTCACCCTAAAGTCCTCGAAAGAAAACTAAGTGACGATCAAAACCAAGAAACGGGTCGTCACTCGATGAACTCGCGGGAAGACATGAACGAACCGCGAACCCCAGGGATCAACGAAGACAAGCAACAGCATGCACCGACGGACGCGGGACACGGCACGGACGGCAGGACGCCTGGCGCCGGCGGCAGGAAACCCGGCGCCGGCGGCAGGCCGCCCACGCCGCGCCTGGCACCGGCGGCAGGACGCCCACGCCGTGCCTGGCGCCGGCGGCAGGACACCCACGCCGAACCTGGCGCCGGCGGCAGGCCGCCCACGCCACGCCTGGCGCCGGGGGCAGGGCGCCTGGCGCCAGGGGCAGGACGCCCACGCCGTGCCTGGCACCGGCGGCAGGGCGCCTGGCGCCGGCGGCAGGCCGCCCACGCCGTGCCTGGCGCCGGCGGCAGGGAGCCTGGCGCCGGCGGCAGGCGCCCTGGCTCCGGCGGCAGGCTCGTCCTCTCCCGTCTGGCGCCGGCGGAAGGCCTGTCGTCTCCCGTCTGGCACCGGCGGCAAGGGTCCTGGCGCCCATCTGTGCAATCGTCTCGTGATCTCGGGCAACGGCAGCATCTTGGTCCCTTAAACCCATGTCCGGATTGTCCGAGAACTACAATGATTATTCCGCAAAGCCTTCTCGATTGTTTAAAAGTTCATATTTTAAAAATCTAAGTTCGAAGCCTCATTACTCAAACCCTTGAAGACGGAAAGTCTACGAATCCAAGTCCATCTCGATCCCGATACTCGAGGAATCTCGGAAGATCTTAAAAGGTTCGAACGATGAATGGGTCTCCATTCGTCGTATAAAACGATCACGGTTATTCTAAACACCAAACATCTCGACTATACGAGGAATTGGGGTTCCTTCGGAAATGCCAAAACCTTCAAAGACTATTCTTTCGAAAAACCGTAAAAACGTCTAAGTAGCCCGACATGACAAAAACGGCCCACTTACGATTTTCCGAAAAGGAAGGATAACCATGACGGTTTATCCTTATCCTCACATAAGAGATAAATGTCAAGTTTCCAGAAGATAAATGACAAGTTTTCCGAAGATAAATGTCAAGTTTCCCGATAAACATGATGGACGAAAATGGAAAAAGCCCGATTCAGCCCGAAGGAAGATAGACCGTCTTAAGAGGAGTATATAAGGAGAGCTTTGGGCGAGGAGCAAATCATCACAAAACTTCCAGAGCACTTAGCACTTAGAGCGATTCAGCATTCTTTTCTGTTTTCACTAGTGAGCTGCGACTCAACTAGGATAGATTTAGGCGGCCGGACTAGCGGACTTTTCGACAGCTCTTGTAGCCGATTTCTTTGCTCGTTGTACACGCTCAAACGAGAATTCAGAAATAAGATCTCTTTCGCTCTATTCTTACGATTTTTGTTTTTACAACTTTAATCTCCATTGATTGTATCGTGTGTGGCCCAGCAGATATCCAGGACCTTCAAGGAAGATCGGGTTAACTCGGTTTTCCTCCACAAATCATTTATCGGAAATTGACGGTGTGAATTTCGGTTCCCACAGTGCTCGCCGAGCGAGCTCGCCTTCGTCTCGGCCGAGCTCGCCGGCGAGCTGGCCCGTGCTCGGGCGAGCATGCCCTCGTCTCGGCCGTGCTCGCCGGAGAGCTGTCCCGTGCTCGCCGAGCGAGCTCGCCTTCGTCTCGGCCGAGCTCGCCGAAGAGCTGGCCCGTGCTTGCCGGGCGAGCTCGCCTTCGTCTCGGCTGAGCTCGCCGGCGAGCTGGATGATATCTTGCATATTTACATGTTTTTAGCATCCATATCTCATGCATTTTGATCATATAAGTTAGGCATTAGGCATCTTTAGGTCCATTTTGCATTCATTTGTCCTTATCAGGTGTTGGGGTATGCTTTGGTGTGATTTGAGGTGTTTGGAAGCCTTATGGACCAAAAAGAGGTGAAGAATCAAGTTTGGCCATGAAAAGAGAAGTCAATCCATGATTTGGTCAAGACAAAGATGAGCATGGACAGAGGCCTTTGAGATATCTTCTGTTGCTGAGATTTTATAGAGACACAGCAAATTGAGTTAGCTTTCCAATAGATGTGGTTTCAAGTCAATTAGAGCTGTATTGGAGGAGTTATGATCAGTTTACTAGAAGCACATCAAGCTGGCCGGGAAGACTGGTCCGGGTACAGCAACCCGATTGTTGGGGTCAAAATCTGTCAAAGAGGCAATCAACACCCGAAAGTCCTTGGAAGCAATCAAGTGACGAATAAAACCAAGGAAAAAACTAGTTACTCGACGAAACATTGGAGGGGATGATCGCATCGTAGCCCCGGACACCAGCAGGAGCGGCCACGGCCTAGCCCCGGGCACCGGGCGCCGGCTCGCCCACGCTGGCACCGGGCACCGGGCGCCGGCTCGCCCGTGCTGGCACCGGGCGCCGGGCGCCGGCTCGCCCGTGCTGGCACCGGGCACCAGGCGCCGGCTCGCCCGTGCTGGCACCGGGCGCCGGGCACCGGCTCGCCCGTGCTGGCACCGGGCGCCGGGCGCCGCCTCGCCCGTGCTGGCACCGGGCGCTGGGCGCCGGCTCGCCCGTGATGGCACCGGACGCCGGGTCCCGGCTCGACCATGTTGGCACCAGGCGCTGGCTCGCCCGTGCTGGTCACGGGCGCCGGGCGCCAGCTCGCCCGTGCTGGTCACGGGCGCCAGCTCGCTCGTGCTGGTCACGGGCGCCGGGCGCCAGCTCTCTTATGCTGGTCACGGGCACCGAGCGCCAGCTCGCCCGTGCTGGTCACGGGCTCCGGCGCTAGCATCCATGTCCAAGTCCCGGGCGCCTGCGTACGTACCACTCGACAGGTGCGATCTTCTTCCCGCAAGACCGTCTCAACAAACTAGTCCAACTATGCATTTTGTATCCTTGCTCGAAGACTCACCGTTCAACTCCTTGGAGACAAGAAACCCAAGAACCCCATTTCGTCTTGGTCGAAATAAATCGGGAAAGCTTCGGGAGACCACCAAAGGTTCGGTTGACGAATGGATTTCGATTCATCGTATAAAACGATCACGGTTATTCTAAAAACACCAGTCATCTAGACTATACGGTGAGTTGGGGTTCCTTCGGCAAAACAAGTAGCAGGCTGGTTTCTCGGAAAATCGTAAAACGTCCACGGTCAAAACAACGGCCCCAGAAGGCTAGAACACGACCAAAACGGCCGACTTACAATTTTCTAGGAAATCAAGTCGAAATGGACATGACGGCCCATGTTTATCTTTACATAAAGAGATAAATGTCAAGTTTCCCGAAGATAAATGTGAAGTTTCTTGAAGATAAATGTCAAGTTTCCCGATAAACATGAAAACCGACGGAAATGGAAAGAAGTCCGATTCGCGATAGATTCGGCCCAAAGGAAGAATAGACCGTCTTAAAAAGGATTATATAAGGAGAGCTTGGGGCGAGGAGCAAAGGGAGAACTTTTTCAGACCAACATAGCACTTAGAGCAACTTAGGCACTTTTTCCGTCTTTACTAGCGAGCTGCGACTCAACTAGGTTAGAACTTAGGTTGCTAGACTAGCAAACTTGCCGACAGCTCTCGTACCCGAGGCTCTTACCTGTTGTTCACGCTCAAACGCGGATTCGGAAATAAGATCTTCTGCTCTTTTTTTTTGCTTGCGACTTTTATATTCCGTTTTGTTATCCTTCCGTCGTATTGATTGTGTCGTGTGTGGCCCAGCAGATAACCGGGACCTTCAGGGAAGGCTAGGTTCACTTGGCTTTCCTCCAAATCAACTAAAATTGACAGTGCGAATTTCGGTTCCCACAGTTTAGCGCTAGAAGGAGGGGGGTACGGATCTATCTCACTCGCAACCACACACGCTTGGTCTGAGATGGCGACCAACACTGAAAACCCGCAAACGCGCGACGGAGCTCCCGTCGATGCCAACGCGACCAATACTCCAGCTGGAAACGTATCAACGGTCACCACTGACACCACGATACTCGACCAGATGAAAGAGATGTTCGCCTCCGCTCAGAAACAGGCGGACGAACAAGGAAAACTCGTGGCCTCTCTCGCAAAACAGGTGGAAACCTTAACTGCGAAGGCCAAGAGCAAGGTCCCGCGAGGGATCACAAGAGCCCGCAGTGGCAGAAGACTCGACTTCGAGACTCCGGGCGATCGAGCTGCACGCGCGGACAAGACTTCTCCAGGCCAAAAACCTGACAAACCTCTCCAACCGGGTGCGAAACCGACCACGGAGAATCTTCCACCTCCCGCCGCGGACAACGAAGAAAACAACGTCGAGCGGATCGACTTGGACATTAGCGACCAATCCGATCATTCGGATGGTAGCGCTGATGTTCACCCTTGAAGGACCCGAAGTCAGTCTGCCAGACAGACGGTCTCCTTCGAAAAACCCATCTCTACGGAATGGAACAGGAAGAACTGGCGGAGGATCAAACTTGGATCCATCGCAACCAGCGCCGACAAGCTCGGAAAAACGCAGGTAGCGATAGCGAGATCCACGATCTCCGCGAGTCTCTCGCGAAAACAGTAGCCGAGGTAAAAGCGGTGAAATCACAAATTCACCAGGCAACTAGTGCTCCCGAGATCGATAGACTTCTCGAGGAAGCACGAAAAACGCTGTTCACCGCTCGGATCACAGAGACACGCATCTCAGACCCTGGGAAGATCAGGATTCCCGTCTACGACGGAACCACAGATCCGAAGGCACACTTACAGTCCTTCCAGATCGCGATAGGAAGATGCAAACTCCCGGAGCGTGAACGAGACGCTGGTCACTGCCTTCTCTTTGTCGAGAATCTCAGGGGCGCCGCGCTCGAATGGTTCTCTCGGCTCAAAAGAAACTCAATCGAAAGTTTCCGCCAACTAGCCTCGGCGTTTCTCAAACAGTACTCCATGTTCATGGATAGAGAAACTTCCGATGTGGACTTATGGAGTCTGGCTCAAAAGGAAGACGAATCACTTCGCGACTTCATGAGAAGGTTCAAGCTAGTGATGGCCAAAGTGACGGGTATCAGCGACAAAGTCGCAATCGACGCCCTGAGAAAAACTCTCTAGTACAAGTCAAAGTTCCGAAAGTGGATATTGCTGGAGAAACCCAGGACGATCCAGGATACCCTCCACAAGGCAACAGACTTCATCTTCATGGAAGAAGAGATGAGAGTCCTATCGCAAAAGCATGGACCGCAGAAAACGTCTTCAAAAAAGAAACCCTCTCGTAACGACAAGTACGTCCATCACGAAGGGGAAGACGTCCAAGGCGAGCATAACTACGCCATCAACTCGGAGCAAGGCAAAACCTCCGGAAACACCTGGACCAGGAACCAGTACAAGGACAATTCCTACTGCGAGTTCCACGAAACCAAAGGTCACTCCACCGCGAACTGCAAGGTTCTTGGCGCCAGGCTCGCCGCAAAGCTCCTCGCCGGTGAACTGTCGAAGGTCAAGGGGGAAAGCGAGACGTTGCAATTTCCCAAAGGTATCAAAATCGCATCATCCATCAAAACAGTCCACCTGCGACTTAAAAAACAAACGCCCGTCGATTGGCCTCGACGGACGAACACAGAAACGTTTCACTAATACAAAACCGTAGTCAGACCTTTTCAAGGTCCTCTTACATCCGACAAGGATATCATAGCGCGCTATACAAGAAGTCCAAAATTTTGGTTAGCTCTTCCAAACGGAAGTAGCTCGATTCGCACCTAACCAAATCATATAAGCCGATAACAATTAACAGATTTTAAAACGGTGCGAGTCAGGACGAAATCACTAACAGGCAAAACGAAAGCCGATCAGTCATCGCATAGCCTTAAAGCTGAGAGTAAGCCTAGGTCTTGCCTTAAACCCAGTCTTGCTGGATCTTGACATCTCACAGACATAGTATCGACACCAGATACGAGATCCAAAAACATGTCTCTCATCGCTAACACCTAAAACACTCGCTACAAAGTAGTACACGGACCTAGCGAAAAAATAAGAGTTAGAATACGAAGTGACTACTCGGATTCTACCCTCTACACTTGACGAAAGTATAAATCAAAACACAAGGCAAGTTTCTGCAAAATCCACATGATATATATATATTCAAGCCGCATAAACGGCAGGGATTCGAAGCCACCAACGGCCAGTCCCGAAATATACAAAGGTTACGCGACCTCCTACGGTCGCGGCATATACAAATAAACGGCCCCACACGGCCACGCAAACAACTATCAAGATAAAGCGATATAATCCCGACGACAATCCTCAGTAATCGAGGTCAATGTATTCGGATGTGAAGATCCCGAACGAAGTAACAGGCTGGTCAACTTCTTCATCCACGCCTTCCGCGTTTCCGCCTGCTTCGGCCTCCACCATGTCCTCCGAAACCTCGATGGGGTCCCATAACTTCCTGACCCTTCCCTCGATCGGAGGAACTAAGGATTCAGCGTGAGCGCATTCGTTCATAATACCTTCCATCTCAGCGATCTCGGAGGGGAAGGAGAAGCCAGGGTTCTGCGACTTGTGAATGTTAGCGACAGATCCCCAGCACTCGTGGAAATCACCCACAAACTATTGAGCTTCCTTCAAGCTCTCGAACTCGGTGGCGAAACGATTCAGCCCTCCGCGCCATCTCGGCAGCGATCGCTCTCCTCCCTCTCCTTTCCGCACGAACAAGGGCCCGAGAATGAAGTTCGGCCTGCTTCCGACTTTGTTCCTTAGCCTCTTTCCGGAAACTGAAGAGTTCGCGTTCGGCTTCCTCGGCTTTGAAGCGAGAGATCCTCGATCCTCGAAAGCTTTCATCAAGTGCCGTTCCGAACACCCTCATCCCCTGTATGAACTTAGGATCAGAAAAACATATATGTCCAGCAATGGTAATATATATGATCAAAGTTCAAAAGATAAACCTCGTTGATTAGACGAGAACCCTCGGTGATATCACTCAAATTACCCTAAGGAGTGACTTTACTCTCTCAAATAAGAGGTTCAGTTGTAGTACTTAGGGATCGAATCCACAAAGAGCTAGTGTACAAATAAGATGCAATCTTAATGACTATGCTAGGTTGAAAATAGTTTAAAGTAAAGTGCAGGTTTGCTGAGTTAGGATAAGATTACTCAGTTGAAAGGATTTGGTTTTGAAGCAGTAAAGAAAAGTAGTTAGATTCAGGGTAAGTATTCAGGAATTCAGGATTATAAAAACTATAAAGGCTAACAAGTTGCTTGCATGATATGTCAGAGCTCAACACTTTTTAAATGAATCCATCAGCTCTCGCATTATTTAGACCATCTATTACTTAGATGCTAATTGGTGTTGCGGTCGGCTACTCTGCCGATGGTATCGATCGATGGTTCGATAGGAATATCGACCGATACACCTCTAGCTACGTCGATCGATTACTCTATAGGAGTATCGATCGATTCGGCTCTAAGCAAGCTTTATGCTCGAGTTGATACAATGCTCACCATGATCTTAGATCAGCTTTTGCATATCTCAAGAGGGTCATAGCATGTTTAGGATGTTGTCAGGTATTGCATGTAATAAACAATGCAATCCAAGTTCATGTTCTAGGTAGCTAAGCTAGAAAAAGCATTAGTGAACAATCCTAACAATAAATATCACAACTATAGCAATTATAGGTTGGGGCTAATCCCTCATATCCTATTTAAACCCTAAATCTAACAAATGAATCTACTCAGACATGGCTAAGTAGTTCATAGCAACAAGGTAATAATAGAAATTCATAGACCTATTAGAGGGTGAACACTTAGGTTCCAATCACAAATATCTTTGGATCTCTCCTCTAGGTCTAGAATTCTATAACCTTTTGTTAGCAAATAAAGAACTAAAAAGAAATAAGTAGAAGAAGAAGAAACTTGTAGAAAACTTGTATATCTTGAATGTAAAAGCTTGTATATCTTGTCAAAACACTTAGGCATATAAATATATGAGTTCAGTAGGTTAAAAAACTCGTCAAGGGCATTCTTGTAAAATGTGATATCTTGGGCTTCAAGTTCGGCCAGGTCCAACTTGTCTTTCTGCTAGGTCCAACTTGTCTTTCTGCCGCCTCAGTATCGATCGATAGTACAGGGTGTACATCGATCGATTATAGTCTCGATGTATCGTTCTTCGGCTAATGTGTGTTGATCGATTGCACAGAGTGTGCATCGATCGATGTGTAACTCTGGGGTCGACCTCTGGTCTTGATCACGGGTGAACTCTTCTTTAAACTCCAAAAAGGCACCTAAAACATCACTTTTCTCCAAAATGCTTCTGAACCTGAAAACATACCTAATAGACTCCAAAACATAGATAATAGTAGTAAAAACACTCATATACCATGGGTAAAAACGGGTAAAATCCATGGTATATCAACTCCCCCAGACTTAACCTTTTGCTTGTCCTCAAGCAAACACACAGGCAGTCTTTATGAAAGAGGTTTTGAAAGGCAGGGACTAAATCAAATTCAAACTTAGAATCATAACCTCTACTTTGATGCAAACCACATCTTAAGAGTCTGTCAATCACAGAAACACATTATGCAATATCTTAATTAAACAACCTTGATCATCTAGCCAACAACTTAGCAATCATGTCTGACTAACCCCTCTACTGATTTCATTTCTGTACATAAAAGTGCAGGCTTTACCTTGGGAGTATCGATCACAGGATGCAAGGTTGCTCAAACAAGTATCTGGACCTGCAGGTAAAAATTAGTTCCTATCCTCTCTCTCTACTATTTCTCTCCTAGTAAAGTCTGCTTCATTTGTAAGACATTGACCAAGATTGGACAGGCTTCCATGAATCAAGCCTTAATGGTTGCAGCCACCAAGTCCTGTTCACTTCCTTTTGACCTATATCCTAGGATTCATTGTGAAGCAAGTCTTGAAGGGGGTAACCACCAAGCCCTGTTCGAACCCTTTACCTATAGAATTCTTATGAATCAAGTCTTGAGGGGGGTAACCGCCAAGCCCTGTTCGAATTCCTTCCTAGTTAATAACTAACTAATTCTAGAACATAAATTTAAGATAATTTTCGATTTTTTTTTTGGATACTCTTACGAAAATTAAATCTAATTTCGAAAATGAAAGAGAGAGGGTGATAAAACTATCTACACAAGGCTTTTACCTTCCAGACTTGTTTGAAGCATCCGATCTCATGTATACCAAGCCCCAAGACAAGCAAAGAATTGTCAGGTTAGGTTGGAAATCAGCTTTGGTTCCTCCAGACAATCAATGAAAGTGTTGTCATAGCTGACAGGTGATCAACTTTAGCATCTATAGTACATTATGCATCAACAAATCTAAGAATGGTGCCTAAAAGATTGGTTAGAAAAAAAGTGAAAATTTAAATTATCATTATCCCTTTCTTGACTCAACAAAAACCATTTTGAAAACATTTTTGGATGAAACCAAAAGGTAAACAGCATTAGTAATCATCCCCCCAGACTTAAATCATACACTGTCCCCAGTGTATAACCAGTCCAGTGAAGGCATAGGCAATAATAAAGTACACTGATATCAAAAAAGTTGAGAACGATATACCTGACCGCGATGCGTATCGATCGATGTTGAGTCGTCTTCGTCGATCGCTTCTGTTTGGTTCATCTCGATCGATATCGACAGTGTCATGTCGGTCGATTTCATTGGAAATCGTCTAGTTGTAACTGCAAAGAAAAACAATTACGAAAAATAAAATCCTAAAGATAAAATAAAATTAAAAACTACCTAACAGTGGGTTGCCTCCCACTCAACGCTTTGAATATAGTCATCTAGCTTGACTTTGGATGGAATGAGCTACTGAGATGAAGTCCAGGTACTTGTTGAGAAACAAGTATCCTCTGTATCTTTCTTCTCGCCGAACCATGCGTCAAATAGGCTTCTTGTGGCTTCATATTCTCTGGTTCGTTTCTTCTTTATCTCAATAAACTCATCAGTGATCCTTTGAATCCTTTCTTCATGACCTTCAATGCTGAACTCGTGCCATCCTAATTTCCTGTAGGCATGTTCTGAAAGATCATTGAACTCTGCTTGCATTGAATCAAGGCGTTGGATCATTTTGTCGTGGATGGAGCTGGTATCGATCGATTCCTTTGTTGAAATGTTGGTCGATGGCGGTTGAAGTCCATCGATCGATGCGCTGGACGTTCTGTCGATCGATTCTAAGGGTGCAGGTCTGCTCGCAAGCTGCCTCGGAATGGCTTTAATTTCTTTCTGCATCCCTTCTATGCTAGATTCCATGCTTCCAACCTCGTTAACAAGCGGGAAATACGTTTGGTCTAGACGTCTATCTTGTGAATCATCCACGCTTGTTATTGCCGTGTAGACTTCATCAGCTAATTTATCCAAATCGGCTCTGGTACAGATTTTTGAAGTCTGTATATCGATCGATGCAATAGGTTGTTCATCGGTCGATTTGTTCTTCTGCAGATTTTCGTGAAGCTTCTCTGCAAAGAGCTTCATCTGGCCGTCGATTTCAGTCTATCACCTATCGATCGATGTAAGGTTGGGGTCATCGATCGATGCAATCGATGCAGCCTGATAATCAAGTTGACGTTGGAACTTCTCAGCCTCCTTCTGCATAGTATCTATTTGTAGTGCGAGTTCCTCCACTTCTTTGTCTACTAAGAAGTGTATATCAGCAATTTTCCTCTCAACTGCTTTCAGACGAGTCAATCCTCCAAAAGGATTGCAAGGTGCAGCGGGGTTCATATCTGCATGTGCTTCATTGATAAGGCAGATAGGTCTCTTCATCTCTTATGTGCAGATGCTTAGATCCCCTAGGTTGTGGAAGATAGGTTCACAGGTTTTAGTGAGTTTGCTGCTGAGACGAGCTTCTTCTTTCTTCAATTCTTTCCAGATATCTCCAAGAGACTCATCAACCTCATGTTTTGAGTAAGTTGTCGATGGTGTGGGCTCCGTATCGATCATGTGGATGTTACTCCGTCGATCGATATTGATCTTTTCTGGCTATGGTTCTGTGCGTTGCGAAGATCTTCAAGTTCCAGCTCAAAACGTTGAACCTTCTTGAGTAATCCCTGGTCTGCACTGAACATCCTGTTCATCTCACGGCGAAACTTGTCTGTGGCCTCTTCTAAACTCTTTTCTATGGAGAGCTTTTCCCATTTGCGTTCTCCAAGTAAACCGGTGAACATCTCGTTGATCTCGTCTTGGGTGTAGGTTTCTTGCACCAATTCTCTTCTTGTAAATGAACTAGCGTGATCTGGTAGACAGATGTAGGAGCGCTCGTCCATTGAAGTTCTTTGGAGCAGTTTCTTGATGTCGTCTTTAGAAATTCTGATGATGTCACCATCTATTCCTCTAGCAAAGCCATTCTCGTCTCTGTAGACCCCATACTCATCTCTCTGCTCCCAAAAGAATTTTGAACTCCATATCGAAAGACTCTCTTTCGGAATTCGGGACACTTATCGATCGATGCAACACATTCTGTATCGATCGATTTCCGTTGAAGATATGGATCCTTTCTGTTGAGATGGTTATCCTCAGCTTCCTTTGGCTCGGTTGTTGTGTCTGCCTCCTGGTGCTGATAATGGTGGTCTGGTCCGTAGCGTTGTTGCGGGAATAGGTTGTGGGATCCATTGGCTAACTGTAGGACGTCTGCAATGTCTTCTCTGGATATGTGGAGTGTTCGTCCATCCATTGAGCGTGCAAAGCCTTGTGAATCCCTGAAAATACCAAACTCATCCGGGATTAGATTACCGAAATTAAGTACATTTGAATTTGTTACCTGGAATGGTTGGGTGTATGTATCGGTCGATGGCACAGGTTCTGAATCGGTCGATGGTTGTTCAGGCCTATCGGTCGATTGTACTGGTGCCATGTCGATCGATGAGACTTCTTCGGGTTGGGTGATGTATGTTGGTGTGGCGGTCTCGACCGCGAAGCTCTCGTACTGGTAGTCGCTTGCCCAGCTCGCGATTGAGTAGTCTCCGTCTCGCGAGTTGTTGACTGTGTTGTCGAATGATGAGAGGCAAGTAGTATCGATCGATGGGGATGTGGTCCTCTCGATCGATGTCGTGATTCTGAGGTTGTGGTGGAGAAGTCGATCTTCATCTTCTGGAAGGTTGTGACACTCTATAGCTCTCTCCTCCTCGTAATCATCAGTATACTCCTAAATATGAGTAGTATTTGCAGCATGTGGTGGGATGTAGTAGTCGTTCTCCCATGTGCTTATTTTGAAATCACCTTTTGGAAACTCCTCCTCGATCTGATTGAATAGTGAATCGATCGATGACCATGTGTGGCTGTCGATCGATGTCGGTTCACCAGAGATGATCGATAAGACAGTGCTACTATCGATCGATTCTGCGGTCTTTGTCTCGTATTCGCCTTGTGAGTCGTATTCATCTCCACAATAGCAAACAGCTACAAGGTCTGAGCCGTCTTGGATCTTCTTAGGGACCTTGATGACTCGTACTGGATCATAGTAGACCGTAGGGTTGATTAGGGTTAGGCACAGTTTGTTTGTCTGAAGGTTGCAGACTGTGGGAACCGAAATTCACACCGTCAATTTTCGATAAATAAGATTGCGGAGGAAAGCCAAGTAAACCCGACTTTCCTTGAAGGTCCGGATTCTCTGCGTTGCCACACGAAATCGATAAAGTTCAATAGGTAAAAACAAGAGTTTGAAATATTTGCCCGAAGGCGTTTTATTAGATGAAAGAGACGAGTACAAGGATTCTCCGAAAGACAGAGAGATTTGCGATTTAAAGAAAAATATAGAGTCGCAGGCAGCCAAACGTCCTAAGCCTTGCTCCGCTAGTCTAACCACCTAAACCCTAGTTTTTCTAAGCTAGCAGGATACTCTAAGTCTAATTCTCGGATTTTTTGGATGCTCTTCTCTTCTGCTCTTGCTCTCCTTATATACCCATCTCTAGGTCGGTTTGCCTTGGGGTGATGGGCCTCGCCTTTGGGCCCAAGCCTATCTCTTCCGGAAATGTTCCATTTTCGTAGGTCTTTGTAATTATCTCCGAGTTTTCCGCTATCTTTCGATGACTTGATGTTTACTCGATGTCTCGTAGAATCGGGTAAACCGCTATAGCCTGATTAGACCAAACTCACGAGGGCTGATCCAAACAAGCTAAGGCGGGAATGAACCGAGCACGATAGGACCGAGACCAGGACGAGGGTCGCGGACCGACGCCGGGCCGACCCGCGCGATGGGTGCCGCCGGCGCCAGGCCGGGGTGCCGCCGGCGCCAGGCCGGGTGCCGCCGGCGCCAGGCCAGCCCGCGTCTCGCGTGCCGCCGGCGCCAGGCCAGCCCGCGTCCCGCGTGCCGCCGGCGCCAGGCCGGGGTGCCGCCGGCGCCAGGCGGCCCGCGTCTCGCGTGCCGCCGGCGCAGGCCAGCCCGCGTCCGCGTGCCGCCGGCGCCAGGCCGGGGTGCCGCCGGCGCCAGGCCGGCCTGCGCGACGGGTGCCGCCGGCTCCGCCGGGTGCCGCCGGCGCCAGGCCAGCCCGCGTCCCGCGTGCCGCCGGCGCCAGCCGGGGTGCCCGCCGGCGCCAGGCCAGCCCGCGTCCCGCGTGCCGCCGGCGCCAGGCCGGGGTGCCGCCGCGCAGGCCGGCCCGCGACGGGTGCCGCCGGCGCCAGGCCGGGTGCCGCCGGCGCCAGGCCAGCCCGCGTCCCGCGTGCCGCCGGCGCCAGGCCGGGGTGCCGCCGGCGCCAGGCCAGCCCGCGTCCCGCGTGCCGCCGGCGCCAGGCCGGGGTGCCGCCGGCGCCAGGCCGCCCGCGCGACGGTGCCCCGCGCCAGGCCGTGCCGCCGGCGCCAGCCCGCGTCCCGCCTGCCGCCCGCCAGGCCAGCCCGCGTCCCGCGTGCCGCCGGCGCCAGCCGGGGTGCCGCCGGCGCCAGGCCAGCCCGCGTCCCGCGTGCCGCCGGCGCCAGCCGGGGTGCCGCCCGCCAGGCCAGCCCGCGTCCCGCTGCCGCCGCGCCAGGCCGGGGTGCCGCCGGCGCCAGGCCGTCTCGCCGTTCGTGGGTTTTTCCGTTGTTCGATCTTTCCCTCCCTCAGTCGTTTTCGGGAAGGTCTTTAGCCGTAGATTTCGAGATAACCGTTTTTGACCCCAACAGTTAGCCCCCCAGCCCGTAAGGTCGGAGACGATTTGCGGGCGAATGATCTGAATTTTTTGAAAATCGAAATCTTTGGCTAAGGATTTTCCGCAGAGAACGTGTGTCTTCTCCCCCTTTCTCTTTTTTTTTTTTATAAGTAGCCAACCCTCCCTTCTCATTCTTCACATCTTTCCAAATTCTCTTTTCTTCTCTCTCAAGAAAATGTCTTCATCCCAAGTTGAAAAGAGTAGTTCTGATGTTGAGATGGGCGAGGCCGGCCAAGCTCCGTCGGTTCCGGCCAGTCAAGCTCCCGCCGTTCAGGCCGTTCAAGAGGCTATTCCGTCCCTGACTGATGGGTTTGATTCTTTCAAGGCTAAGCTATCCCGGCGTAGTGCTGCGAAAGGCTCGAAGCGGGCGAGGACTGAGACGCCCGATGTTTCTTCCGCGGCTCCAACTCCTTTGCCTGCTCCTTTGGTTCCAAGTTCTGAAGTCCCATCCGATGCCCTCCCGTCCACAGAAGGGGTTATTGTTCCCGAACAGACTCTCGATGTTCAGATCCATCCATCGGGTTCTTCGACTGCCCCGATCGTGATCTCCGGAAGAGATGATGCGATAGAATCTGCACCTCTTCCCCCGGCGAAGCGGGAACTTGTCTTGGGACTGCCAGCGGCTGGTGCCGCACCACTGCCCAAGGGAAGGGCAAGAGCTGGCCCAGCGTCCGGAGCGAAAAAGAAGCGGGGTGCGAAGAGCGAGGAAAGCGACCTCTCAGAGCCATTGGCGCGTCATCGTTCCAAGGTTCGATTTTGTCCGCAACTCTTGCACGGTTTTTTTTTTGCGATGATACTTACTCTTTCCTTTTTGCGGACAGTTTGTGTCTCTGATCGACGGAATGCTTGGCGAGTGCGGGTCGGAAGTCATTCGTCTATCGAAGGAACTGGAGTCGTCGCAGGAAGCGTTGAAGCGTACTAAGGCCGCATTGCAGACTGTCGAGGATACCCATGCCGCCCAGACGTCCCAGCTTGAGGTTCGTATCAGCGATCTTGAGCGCGACCTAGGGAAGACCGCTAGCTCGTTACTCAAGGTGAAGAAAGAGAAAAGGAGTAAATCCTCGGAAGTCCGCCGCCTTCAGGAGAAGGTTCAGGCTTACGAGGAGATGAACGCCCGTAGAACCTCGGAGGTTGCTGATGCCAGTGACGACTTCTATGGTCGTCTGACGAGGATGGCCATCCTGTTTGAGTCCTTGATAGCTGTCCGTAAGAGGGACTTGGCTTTAGCGGGGATCGAGGGGAGTCTGAACGAGCTCGAGTTGCTTCGAGGCAACGAGGCCCCGTCTTTGGACTTGGAGGAAGCCAGATTATCGTCCTGTAAAGGAGAGTGGGCGGCCACCGAGGGAGATTTCGAGTCGATCCTCGCCGGTCTGCAAGCCGAATGCACCCTAGCTCCGACCTCCGAAAATTCGGAAGATCGGGAGCGCGTGGGAGAAGATTGCGAGGGTGGCGCGGACGAGGCGGGGTAGTGGCGATGCGACTGAGGGAGGCGACGGCGAGGCTGTCCCTGTCGCAAGTGAGGATGAAGATGACGCTCCTGGGAGCGTCTAGGTCTATCAATCCCTTCTGGGATTTTGTTTTTTATGTGTTTCGGCCGTTTAAGAGGCCATGATGTTTTTACCGGGACTGGCCGTTGGTGGCTTCGAATCCCTGCCCCTTTTATGGGGTTTTGTTTGAATTTCCGCAGTCTCAATCTATGAAACGCTTTTAATTATTTATGAACTTCAGTTTTTTCTTTGAAGTATGAGAAAGAGGGTGTGAGTTGTCGTCTCATTCCTAGTTCCCCGATGATCACCGTACCTATTGTCTGCATAAAGCGAGATTTTCCGCGGTTTACCGATTTACGCGAAAAACTCGTGAAACGAATAGGCTTAAGTGAAGAGACAAATTTTTGGATCTCGTATACCATACTATGTCTGTGAGATGTCAAGATCCAGCGTGGCTGGGTTTAGGGCAAGACCTAGGTTTACTCTCGGACTGAGGCTTTGCGATGACAAATCGGCTTTCGTTTTGCCTGTTTGCGATTTTAACCTGACTCGTACCGTTTAAAATCCGCGAATTGTTGTCGGCTTATATGATTTGTTTTGGCGTGAGTCGAGCTACTTCCTTTACGAAGAGCTAGACCAAAATTTTGGATTTCTTGTATAGCGCGCTATGTTTATCCTTGTCGGATGTAAGAGAGCCTACCCCTCGAAGGGCGGCTATTTGTCTGTTTAGGACGTTAGAGTTCGTTTGTTGTGATCAGCAACAACGAAATGATACCGTTTTGAGGTGCGTTTGTATATTTTTAGAGACGAAGATTTCGTCTGCAATGTTTTGCGGAAAAGAATGTCCTTCAAGCGTTAGCGACGTCTCGCAACGCTGAAGGTCGATTTTTCCTTATGCCGCATCTCGCGTTGAAACGTTTTGCGGGCTTTGGGGATGTCTTTTGCGAATGCTCGCAGCCAGAAAACTGTCGTTTCCGTTTTGGACGCGGGACCAAGGGGTCGCGTAGGTTTGACCCAGGGAGAAGCGTCCACATTCACCATGCCTCGTGAAGTGTTTGGCCATCGGGGATTTGTGTTTGGATGTGATAATCGCTTAGCGGACACTAGATCCGCTGTTTGTGGCCGTCTCGGCTGATTTTTGAAAAAGTCGTGAAAAAGTTTTGAAAATTTTAGAGTCTTCGAAATTTGTGGGAGTATACGAGTATACGTACCCACTCCCCCCCTTTTTTAAATTGGGGGGATAGCTGAACCCGCCGATTGGCGAGTTGCCTACGTACCCTTGTCTAGGGATCAAGCCATCTCGTAGTTCTTTGGTACCACGCTTTATCGTTTAGTGGTAGTATTTTTTGAGGTGCATCGCATTCCAAGTTCTCGGGATTTTGACGTCTTGCATGTTTGCGATTTGGTATGAGCCTGGTCGGACTGCTTTTATGACTTTGTACGGTCCTTCCCAGTTTGCTCCCAGTTTTCCTGCGTTTCGTTCGGCAGTGTTTTGGAAGACTTTTCGTAAGACTAAATCGCCTTCTTTGAACCTGCGATGGCGCACGTTTGAGTTGTAGTATCTTGCGGCAGCGTGCTGGTAATTCTGGATTCGAGTGAGTGCCTGGTCGCGGCGCTCATTGATGAGGTCGAGGTTGTCCAGCATCATAGCGTCGTTTAAATCCTCTCTTTCGGGGAGGAATCTTCTCCGTACTCCAGGGAATTCTACTTCCGCGGGGATCATACATTCCGTTCCGTAAACGAGGGCGAATGGAGTTTCACCCGTAGCCCGTCTTGGGGTTGTACGATGCGACCAAAGAACTCCTTCGAGCTCCTCTGCCCATCGCCCCTTCTTGGCGTCTAGGCGTTTCTTGAGTCCGTCAAGAACGGTTTTGTTGATGGTTTCTGCTGTCCATTGCATTGCGGATATCTGGGAGTTGACTTTGTAAGTCGTATTTTCCATTTTCGCAGAATGCTTCGAATCGAGTAGAGATAAATTGAGATCCATTATCTGTTACGATTTCGTACGGACCCCATGTCTAGTTATGATATGTTTCCAGACGACAGTTATCGACTTGTGTGTCCTTGATACTTGCGTAGGATTCCGCTTCTACCCATTGGAAAAAGAAATCCGTAAGGACTAGGAGGAAGCGTTTTTGTTTTGATGGGTTCGTCTCTGGTTGCCTCTCTTTCTGGCGCTACCGTCTAGCTATCATTGCGAAGATGGTGTCACAACTGGCGTATGTGAGGGGCTTAGTGGGACATGGGCTCAAAGAAAAGAGAAGCGAAGTGAAATAGGGGTGTAGTGGGCGACGGTAATGTTTGGGATCGGGAGAAAGATGGGTGTCATGGGGAGTGGAAGCAGGCTGTGAGTTAGAAGTTCAGGTTGTTTGTATTTGCTTAGGCTCAGGTATTAGGATCGCGAATATTAAATAATGGAAAAAATTTGCTGGTGTTGTTTAGAGTTGTGTAAGGGGAGGGGGCGGGATGGAGAGCACCAGAGGGTTGTATACAGGAGAGGTGTTGTACAAGTGAATGTCAGCAAGAAACGCGTAGGTAGATCGAACTTCAGGCGGCCAGCGGGGACCAGGGGGGCCTCGGAGACCGGCGGGGGGAGGGTAAAGAACCCCGAAAGCGCCGCCAAAGGGGGCCGCCGCGGACCTGAAGGACCGCCGGCAGGATTGTCCGCCTGGGCGCGGGCCCGGCGGCGGGGCGTCAGCGGTGTGCCAGAATAAGAAACACCACGGGAAAACGGCGCCGCGAGCCGGACCAGCCGGGCCCGGGGGGGGGGGGGGACGGGACGGGCCGCGCCCATGGGGGGGCGCGGGGGAAGGGGCCAGCACGAGAGAGGGCGCGGGGGGGGCGAACCAAGGCGGCGCAGCCATACGCGTGGGTGCCGGGGGGCGCGGCCGCGGCCGGCGGAGCCTCTTGACGTCTTGGGTCTGGGGCGTTTGTGCGCCGCATGCGGCAATCGTGTCGTCTGGGTAGAATTGATGACTCACGGGTGGGCCCGATGCTCGGATGTTTGCTCGATGAACACCACGCCCGGGGTTATTATTCGTTGGACGCTGGCTTGATCTGAGCTGGAGCAACACGCGAGGGCAGCCAAGGCGTGCAGCCGTTTGTTGGGCGTTTTCCCGAGCGCGGGGGAATTCCTTGTCAGGGGAACTGGTCGAAATTTCGGAGCCAGCCCTTGGACGTTTCGTTTTAGATATCGTCCACCTTGCGCTCTCGCCTCATATCCCCGCTGTATTTGATTGGGCGACTAACTTGATATCTTGTGTCTCGTAAGCGGAATATTGGTACGGATTTTAACCATTGTGTGTCCAGGGGCCGCAGTCCTGCGACGAGTTGGGCTTTCGTATTCGGCTTCTGTTCATTTGGGTTTTTGTTGAAGCGTGAAAAGCCAATCGGAAGACTGTTCTCGTGGGGTGATTCTCCGTTTGGCGAGGTGAGCCTTCTTCCCGATTCCGGATCCTTGTTTGGGACGAAGATCTTGTTGTGTTGGTTCTTGTGACGTTTGGGAGGGACCCGTCTGTGGTGAGGGGGGTGCCGTAGGGTTGTTTGTCCGAGTTTTGAGTCATGGTGTCTCTAGTGGGGTAATCTATGGTACCGGGTAGACGCTGTGGTTCTCGCCATACTTGGTTGGACTTTGCACACGTCCTGGGGCGTATTGGCGACGTTGGGGCGTAGACTCACTCAGATGTGCTTTGTTTTGTTCTTCCATTTTTGCGAGCTTTCGTTTCTGGCCTGGTATTGACTTGGAACTATGCAGGATATCTTAGCGGAACTGGTGAGAACCACGTTTATAGGCGTGAGACTGGTTTTGTGTATAGTAAATATGGTCTAGTTTTCTTGTGGCCGAGGTTATTGACAGCGCATGCTATTTTCCATTAGAGGATAGGTGTGGTCTCGTTTCCTCATCGTGCCTTGTAATGTTGTCTTGCTTACGTTAAAAGATTGGTTTTTGTTCGTGGGCGGGTCCGTTCGGCTCGGGCAAGGTGGGGTGTACGTGCCACGGACGTGTTTGTGGGCGTGGCGGGGAACTACTGCATTCTTTTGTTTGTCTGGTCTAAAAGAGGGGGCGCCGTCCACTGGGGCGCGGAGGGACTGGTGTTGGGTGGGGGGCTAGGGAAGGGGGCCTGCAAGGGGCGGAAACGGGGGCACATGTTGAAGCTGTTTGGGGGGGCGGCGGGGGGGACCAGGCGGAACTCTTTGTTTCCCTTCACTTGGGTTTGGGGCGCCGGAAAAGTGGGCGGCGCGGCTGGAGCCGTGGCCCGGGAGGAGATTCTATCGAGTGGCAACGCGCGACTCTGGTGCGGGGGGGGGGGGGGGTGGGGCTTAGTCCGGTAGCCTCATGGTACGTCGGTCGGTGTGGGCGTGGTTCTCGGGAGACGTGATTGGGCTATCATGGGCTTGTCCGATTTGTTTTGGTTGCCTCGCCATTCCACTATCCTTTACGAGGTATCCGAGGATTCGTCCTGATATGCCACTGCGAATCTACATTTTGGCCGGGTTGAGTTTTGGTGCGTGTATGTTATGCGTGGTTGAGTTGCAAACATTCCTCGTAGTGGCTATGTGATCGTGTGTCGGTGTCGCTAGGGGAAGTTTAAGCGGGTAGCATAGGGGTGTGGCGGATCGAGTGTATACTTCCCTGTACGTTTGCGCGAGCTGGTGGTGGCGGCAAACATTTGTGTTGACGATTCGCTGATGTAGGGGTCATGTGGCAACTGCGGTTTTGTCTAAGTACCGCAAGGCCTTCCTATAGCAATACGTTCCGCGGGGTTATGTCCGTTGTATGATGGTGTGAACGCCTGTGTTTTATTTTCGCGGGTGTTGTGGATTGGTGTTCTGTGTTCGGGATCCTCAGGAGCTATGGGTATACCGAAAAGCGGGGTTCCAGGAATGGACGATCAGCGGGGTTCCCGCATGGGCTGGGTTGGTGGGGGTATCTACTATGGATGCTGGGTGGGGTGTTGTTTTCGACCAGAGCGGGCAAGGGTGTTGTGGGGATGGCTTTGTCGAAGGTTCGATTCCGTGTTTGGATCTTCAGGCTTTATGCAAGCCGTGAAGTCAGTTTTCGGACACAGTGGGGACCCGCCATTGGTGTCCCTGTGGTTGTTGGCGGGGGTGCGGGGGTTTTCACCGTCTCGGACGGGGGGTTGTTGGGTTGGCGGACCAGCGGAGCACCGGACTTTCTGAGGGGGAAGAGCGGACCCGACGGGGGAGGGAGCGGGCGCCGGTTCCGCGCGAGTGGTGGTGGCGGGGGGTTTTTCGTTGGGGCACCGCAGGCCGCGAAGTCGGGCGGGCGGGGGGGGGGGTAAAGTGCTTAAGGGGGGGTGGGTGTGAGTTGTGGTGGTGGGCGATGGTGGTGTGGTGAAGTTCGCAGGTGAGCGAAGGTCGAGCCCGGCTGGTGTAGCCGCTCTGTGGCCACCCACCGATGGACTGTGTGACGGAGGGGTTTGTGGCGGGGGGAGGCAGGCGTTAGGACTCTGCTCGGCTGGCAGCGGGGGCGGCGGAGTTACTCCGATCTCGACACCACCGGTCCGGGCAGAAGCGTCGAGACAGATTGAACCACCGGTGTTCGCAGTTGGTTCAACACTAACACCGCTTCCCTATCCACGGGCCTCGCTCTTTGGGGAACTGCCCAAAGGTCTTCCGGTGTAACCGTGTGCTTTTTTCCGAGAGGTTTCTATTTCAGAATTTTCTCTCTCTTAGTTTTAAGTTTTTTCGGTAGCGAGTAGATCTGACTGCTCTGACTACCATGTATGTCCGCACCCCGAAAGCGTTGGGAACTTGAGGAACAGGTGTAATGTTGATGGGATCGGCTCTCATTGAGTTAGCCATGGGTTCCAACTATCGCATTGTAGGATGTTTGGACCAGTTTTGTTCGATCACCAGGAATTCCGTGTTTTTGGCGACGCTCGGTCACGGCTCTGCCTAGGAGTTAGTTGAACCGTGAGGTCATAATAATTTCTCCCGAGAGTCCGAGTACTTTGTGGCTGGGGTCATCCGTACGACGCTAAGTCCGAACGCCCAGCCTATCGAGGGTGCTTTTTGTAGATACTATTGGCCGAGCATTTCCTGTGTCCGACCAATACCCGTGCTACGTCGATGTCCTGGAGCGTGAGTTTATAGGAGATCGTTTGTGAGGCTTGACCGTACTAAACAGGCCGGGTTGTGTTCTCGACCTCTACAAAGATACGATGTTGTCGGGCTGACGAAGACGTCATACTGAACTTTGATCGATCGGGTTTTCGAGTTAGAGAATCGTCCCCCCCCTCCTTCTAACGCAAACTGTGGGCACCGAATTCACACCGAATCATTTTCGATAAATAAGATTGCGGAGGAACCAAGTACCGACTTTCCTTGAAGGTCCGGATTCTCTCGTTGCCACGAACCGAAATCGTATAAGTTCAATAGGTAAAAACAGGTTTTGATATTGCCCGAAGGCGTTTTCAGTTTTTATGAAAGAGCGAGTAAGGATTCCCGAAAGACAGAGGTGAGATTTGTGCGATTTAAAGAAAATATAGAGTCGCAGCAGCCAACGTCCTAAGCCTTGCTCCCGCTAGTCTAAACCCCTAAACCCTATTTGTTTCTAAAGCTAGCGAATACCTAAGTCTAATTCTCGGATTTTTTGGTATGCTCTTCTCTTCTCTTCTGGCTCTGCTCTCCTTATATCCCATCCTAGGATCGGTCTTTGCTTGGGTGATGGGCCTCGCCTTTGTGCCCAAGCCTATCTCTCCGTGAAATTTCCATTTTCGTAGGTCTTTGTATATCTCCGAGTTTTCCGCTAGTCCTTTCGAGTGATGGAGGGGGGGTTGGGGAGACAATTGATTTTTACTCGATTCTCGGTAAATCGGTACAACCTCCTATAGCCTATTAGACTCAAACTCACAGGGCTGAATCAAACACAGCCCTAAGGCCGGGAATGACCGAGCATGCGGATAGGACCCGGACCAGGACGAGGGTCGCGGACCGACGTCCCGGCCCGACCCGCGCCCGATGGTGCCGCCGCGCCAGGCCGGGTGCCGCCGGCGCCCGGCCGTGTTGCCGCCAGCGCCAGGGGCCGTGGTGCCAGGGCCCCCCGTCCGGCTCGCCATGTCCAGCCCGCGTCTCGCGTGCCGCCGGCTCCATGCCCCGCCCTCTTCCCGCGTTCCGGTGCCGGCTCC